>JABUQX010130846.1:0-22532 GCA_015478945.1 Trachelipus rathkii
CCGGAGAGATTTTCATTACCATACTATAATTTCATATTATTAAAACATTATTTCTAAAAATTTATTTTCTCAGATTTATTTATCATTGAAAATTAAAAATTCCTTCCTAACACCAAGGTATATCCCTTTTTTTTAACCATTTCTGTTATAAAAAAAAAATTTCCTGATAAGTTTAGAATCAACCAAATCACATATTTCCCATTTATATAATCATAGATTCTTCACTTCTCCTTCTCTATCACATTTATTCTACTACTATATAAGCCTAGTCACGTCACTATCACAGTTCTTCCTGACATCCAGTATCGCCTTATCTCTTCATTATTAATCATCTGTTCTTCTCTCTCATTAGACCTTTTTGCTTAGAAATGCTGGTTTATCTGTTTGAAAATCTCCTATGATCCATCCTCTTCCTCTACTGTACCCTCTCATACTTGCTACGTTCTCCCACATTGAAATCACCTCTGGCACCTACTTCTCTTCTTTTATACTGTCCTCTTCTCTTGGGACATTGAGCTGCAAAATGATACATCGAGTGCACAAAATATATCTCATCACCTCACCAAATTTATTCTTACCTTCCGATTCATTCTTAATTCTTCACTCACTTTCCCCCTTTCATGAGTTCATGCTCTCTCCTTTCTTGTCCACCATTCCATTTTCTACCTTGCTTCACTCCTACCCCACACATCCATAGAGCCATTCTAATTATGTTTTGTAACTCCCAAGCATCCTTCCCACATTACGCTAACACCCTGTCTCTTGATTTGTATCAAGATTTGCTCCTTTCTTAAGTAACATCGTACCTATCTCATATCCTCCAAAAATTCAACTTCTACCATTCATCTTACTCTACTTTCATCATCTAAACCTCGCTTCATATTCCATGTTTTTTTTCTGCCTCTTTTAATCTAAAAAAACTCCAGTATTTGTCATAATACTCGTCATGTTGTTCTTCTGCCTTACATCTATCCTTTTTCCAACTTCCAAACCTTCAACACATCATCCTTTCCTAAATCATTCCAGATCGATATTACATATATACTTTCAAATACCTTTAAATCTAGACTCATTCTCTCTGGCATGAAGGCATACATTTCATAATCTTTTCCTTCAACTTATATCACCACTACACGTTTTTTCCACCTCATAATCATTTGCTCCACTTTCATCACCTTGAAACACAGGAAACAATCCCAATCCCTTTCACATTTTATTCTCGTCACTTTCTCCACCTTTTTTCAGCTTGACAAAGTCATCCATATACTTAAGCTGACAAAATCTTAATCACCCCGAAAACCTATCAAGAGCGCAGCCGAACTACTTGCTGCTACCACTGAGAAAAAATGCAACCTATCTAAGCTAACAACAATGATTCGTTTATTCCTTTTTTCTTGTTCTCTTGGAATTTCAAATATTAATAAAAGTTATATTTTTTCTGACCGATTAAATATCTTTAAAATTCAACAACTATATCTATAATACCCAAGATACACCCAATGGTATATATATAGTTTAAATAAGACATAGCTAAATATATACGTAATGCAAAAAAAAAAAAAAAAAAAATTGCAAACGTAACTGAAGGTGAGAAACTATCTGTATATTAGCCCCTTAAACCCAATTTCCTAAAAAATAAATATATTAAACTATAATAAACATTTCAACAAAATTACTCTCAAAAGAAAAATTAAAATTTGCACCACAAAAGTTTATCAATGCCTTGAATCGAGGGTCCCAAGTTCACAACTGGTCAGGTGGGAGAATGTGAGTTATTCTATCCTTGGGCTTGGCTTCATCTTGCTCGGATGTTAATTGAGTACACCCCCTCCTTGATCAGGGCTCTGCCCGTGAGCGGTGGTGTTTTCTGTAAAAACAATCTTTGGAGAAGTTCTTGTAAGTCTCGTCTTAAATTCCCTTAACACTAATTCCGAATTCTTAGATTTCTTTCTCCTAAGTAGTTCTTTCTAATCTTTAAGCCCATATTTTTTCCAACACCTGTTCGATACCGTAATTATTTTTAGTATTAATGAATATTATTGCCTTCTTTTTGATGGTCTGTTTAGTGAAGCAAACTTAGCTTCAGTGGTAGGCCTAAAAATGAAGAGTAGATGTTCATTCGAGTTGAGAGAATTAGAAGAGGAATTCATGTTAGGTGAAGAACTGGTTAACTCACTCTGTCATAAAATCTGAAAATCTGCCGATGATTGAGAAGAATCTTGTTGCTCAGGATTTCAAGGTTATGTTAATTACCAGGTACGTTAACACTTCAACATATGTTGCAATACAGATTATGTTAATGTGAATTGGAATCCTCTTTTGGTAATTATTATATTATTATTATTATCATTATTATTATTATATTATTATTATTATATATTAATTATTTTATTAAATTTTGTACAGAAATTTATGAGTGTGAGAAATGTTTCTTCATTGTTGAAGAAAGTTAATGAAAAAGGTCTAAAGTCACATTTTGAATCGCTTAAAGGGGTACGGTTTGCAGAACCCCTGACTAGGTTCTTCACAAAAAAAAAATTTTCCTTTGGGGGTTAACTAAATTCTTCAAAAAAAAAGTTTAGTGATGAGGAATTGAAGGTAAATTTTGTCTAAGCCTAAATGTTTCTAAATTTATTATTATTTTCATATTATTATTATTATTATTATTATTATTATTATGTATTATTATATTATTATATTATTATTATATTATTATTATTATTATCGACTTGCGTCTGGTCATACCATCTCACCATGGATTTCTGAATGTCGCAGGGGGGTCTTCCCGACTGTCCATTTGCTCCCCAATTGTCCTCCACAGTCTTTCATCTTTTTGTGAATTGAGCTGGCCATCTCGACCCTTTAGACACACAGCTCTTCCTGACAGATTCTCACTATACCTCTCAGCATCGACTTCATCACATCTTATCCGACTCATCTCACTTTCGTAGTTTGCCTTAGCCTTCCTATTGGAACTGAACATCTGTATAAGATCTAACCGATCTCAAGCTAGTTCCTCTTTCGTTCCGTTAGGGATTTTCCCTGTCGTTAGTTTAACTAACAAGGTAAAGCCACATTTCTGTGTGCTGTGGTGGAGATCCCTGTACATCCACCCAAAAAAATAAAATAAAAAAGAAATTATTATTATCTATTATTATTGTATAGTAGCTGAGACTGATAGCTCTGGAAATAGAAAGTGTATAGAGTCTAAAGTTCAACTGCTGTTCAGAATGGACAATATTATAGGGGCGTGTTAGGGTGAGAAGATTTTTTTAATAAATGAGGAAATGAAGCTATTAGAGAGTTGTGTGGTGTGCAGAAAAAGAGGTAATGAGAGAATAAATTGAAAGTATGTTGAGAATGGTTTGGTCATGTGGCAAAGGATGGATGATAGTCAGATTGGTTAAGCGGATGTAATAGTGGTGAGTGTGCTAGGATCGAGACCGGTTGTGAGACCGAAGAAAAGTGGATTGTGTCAGAGAAGGAAATGCCTGGAGGAGGAATGTTGAGTTTGGGCAGAGCGCGGAGAAGAAAGGTGCATAATTGGGACGTTGAACTGCAGGGGTTTTTTGTGAGGCGGGTATGTTTTGTGGCCACCTGGGCAAGGAGTGAAACGCCACATTGGAACTTGATGCCAATCTGTGAAGGGTCGTCGGTGGCCAATGAAACTCTAGGGTGGATTTACTTTCTGACTGCGACGAGTTCTCATAAAAGGTATAAAAGGGGCACTAAGGCTGGGCTTTCTTTTTCGACTTGTCGTATTCTTCTGCTACTTTTCTGTTTCCGCCTTGTTACGCACCTTACCCCAATCTTGGGGAGGAAGAAGGAAGGTGATGATGGGATTATTATTATTGATTATTTATTATATTATTATATATTATTATTTTATTATTTCCTCATTATCATTATTTTATGCAATTTGTGATTAACTTTACTTTAACATGACTTTTATTTGTACAAATTAATTGAGTGAATTCGTGGTTGCGAAGTAACTCGAATGTGTTTTGATTCCTCACAAAGTTTTGTTGTGCATTTCTTCACAAATCACAAACACGATTGTCGTGCATTCTGCATAACCAAAGATGTTTGTTGTGCATTCTCACAAAACTTTTGTGGGATTCCTCACAAAGGATTTTGTCGTGCATTTCCTCACAAAGATTTTGTCGTGCATTCCTTACAAAGATTTTGTCGTGGATTCCTCACAAAGATTTTGTCGTGCATTCCTCACAAAGATTTTGTCGTGCATTCCTTACAAAGATTTTGTCGTGGATTCCTCACAAAGATTTTGTCGTGCATTCCTCACAAAGATTTTGTTCGTGGATTCCTCACAAAGATTTTGTTGTGCATTCCTCACAAAGATTTTCTTGTGCATTCCTCACAAAGATTTTGTTGTGCATTCCTCACAAAGATTTTGTTGTGCATTCCTCACAAAGATTTTGTCGTGCATTCCTCACAAAGATTTTGTCGTGGATTCCTCACCAAAGATTTTGTGTGGATTCCTCATAAAGAGTTTTGTCGTGCATGCCTCACAAAGATTTGTTCGTGCATTCCTCACAGAAGATTTTGTCGTGCACTTTCCTCACAAAGATTTTGGTCGTGCGATTCCTCACAAAGATCTTTTGTTCGTGCATTCCTCACAAGATTTTGTCGTGGATTCTCACAAAGATTTTGGGGCATTCCTCCAAAGATTTTTGTCGTGCATTCCTTCACAAAGATTTTGTCGTGGATTCCTCACAAAGATTTTGTCGTGGCATTCCTCACAAAGATTTTGTCGTGGATTCCTCACAAAGATTTTGTCGTGCATTCCTCACAAAGATTTTGTCGTGCATTCCTCACAAAGATTTTGTCGTGCATTCCTCACAAAGATTTTTTCGTGCATTCCTCACAAAGATTTTGTCGTGGATTCCTCACAAAGATTTTGTCGTGGATTCCTCACAAAGATTTTGTCGTGCATTCCTCACAAAGATTTTGTCGTGGATTCCTCACAAAGATTTTGTCGTGGATTCCTCACAAAGATTTTGTCGTGGATTCCTCACAAAGATTTTGTTGTGCATTCCTCACAAAGATTTTGTTGTGCATTCCTCACAAAGATTTTGTTGTCATTCCTCACAAAGATTTTGTCGTGCATTCCTTACAAAGATTTTGTCGTGGATTCCTCACAAAGATTTTGTCGTGCATTCCTCACAAAGATTTTGTTGTGCATTCCTCACAAAGATTTTGTCGTGCATTCCTCACAAAGATTTTGTCGTGCATTCCTCACAAAGATTTTGTTGTGCATTCCTCACAAAGATTTTGTCATGCATTCCTCACAAAGATTTTGTCGTGGATTCCTCACAAAGATTTTGTCGTGCATTCCTCACAAAGATTTTGTCGTGCATTCCTCACAAAGATTTTGTCGTGGATTCCTCACAAAGATTTTGTCGTGCATTCCTCACAAAGATTTTGTCGTGCATTCCTCACAAAGAATTTTGGTCGTGCATTTTCCTTCACAAAGATTTTTGTTGTCATCCTCAAAAGATTTTGTCCGTGCATTCCCACAAAGATGTTTGTCGTGCATTCCCTCACATAAATTTTGTCGTGCATTCCATCACAAAGATTTGGTCGTGCATTCTCACAAGATTTTGTCGTGGATTCCTCACAAAGATTTTGTCGTGCTTTCGTGCATTCCTCACAAAGATTTTGTTGTGCATTCCTCACAAAGATTTGGTCTTCATAAAACAATGCATTTTGTCGTGATTCCTCACTAAAAAAAAAAAAAAAAAGAAAATTTTTTTTTTTTGGTTCCCCCCCCCCGTACGCAAAATATGCATTCCTCACAAAGATTTTGTCGTGGATTCCTCACAAAGATTTTGTCGTGGATTCCTCACAAAGATTTTGTCGTGCATTCCTCAAAAGATTTTGTCGTGCATTCCTCACAAAGATTTTGTCGTGGATTCCTCACAAAGAATTTTGTTCGCTTTGTCAAAGATTTTGTTGTGCATTCCTCACAAAGATTTTGTCGTGCTTCCTAAAAGATTTTGTTGTGCATTCTCCAAAGATTTTGTCGTGCTTCCTCCAAAGATTTTGTCGGGATCCCACAAGTTTTTCGTGCATTCCTCACCAAAGATTTTGTGTGCCGTCCTCACAAAGAATTTTGTTCGCTTTGTCAGAGTTGTGAGCGAGAAGTGCTCACAAAGATTTTGTCGTGCATTCCTCACAAAGATTTTGTCGTGCATTCCTCACAAAGATTTTGTCGTGCATTCCTCACAAAGATTTTGTCGTGCATTTCCTCACAAAGATTTTGTCGTGCATTCCTCACAAAGATTTTGTCGTGCATTCCTCACAAAGATTTTGTCGTGCATTCCTCACAAAGATTTTGTCATGCATTCCTCACAAAGAATCTATCTAAATTAGCACTTGGAAACTTTTGTCGGTATTCCTCAACAAAAGATTTTGTTGTGCATTCCTCTACAAAGATTTCGTTGTCATTCCTCACAAAGTTTTGTCGTGCATTCCCTCACAAAGATTTTGTTCGTGGATTTCGCTGACAAAGATTTGGTCGTGCACCTCACAAGATTTTGTCCGTGGATTCCTCACAAAGTTTGTCGTAGCATTCTCACAAAGATTTGTTGTGCATTCTCACAAGATTTGGTCCGGCATTCCCTCACACTAAGATTCTTATTGTCGGGATTCCTCAAAAGAAGATTTTTGTCGTGAATTCCTCACAAAGATTTTGTTGTGCATTCCTCACAAAGATTTTGTCGTGCATTCCCACAAAGATTTTGTCGTGGATTCCTCACAAAGATTTTGTTGTGCATTCCTCACAAAGATTTTGTCGTGCATTCCTCACAAAGATTTTGTCGTGCATTCCTCACAAAGATTTTGTCGTGGATTCCTCACAAAGATTTTGTCGTGCATTCCTCACAAAGATTTTGTCGTGCATTCCTCACAAAGATTTTGTCGTGGATTCCTCACAAAGATTTTGTTGTGCATTCCTCACAAAGATTTTGTCGTGCATTCCTCACAAAGATTTTGTCGTGCATTCCTCACAAAGATTTTGTTGTGCATTCCTCACAAAGATTTTGTCGTGCATTCCTCACAAAGATTTTGTCGTGGATTCCTCACAAAGATTTTGTCGTGCATTCCTCACAAAGATTTTGTTGTGCATTCCTCACAAAGATTTTGTCGTGCATTCCTCACAAAGATTTTGTCGTGCATTCCTCACAAAGATTTTGTCGTGCATTCCTCACAAAGATTTTGTTGTGCATTCCTCACAAAGATTTTGTCGTGCATTCCTCACAAAGATTTTGTCGTGCATTCCTCACAAAGATTTTGTCGTGCATTCCTCACAAAGATTTTGTCGTGCATTCCTCACAAAGATTTTGTCGTGGATTCCTCACAAAGATTTTGTCGTGGATTCCTCACAAAGATTTTGTTGTGCATTCCTCACAAAGATTTTGTCGTGGATTCCTCACAAAGATTTTTTTCGTGCATTCCTCACAAAGATTTTGTCGTGGATTCCTCACAAAGATTTTGTCGTGCATTCCTCACAAAGATTTTGTCGTGCATTCCTCACAAAGATTTTGTCGTGCATTCCTCACAAAGATTTTGTCGTGCTTCCTCACAAAGATTTTGTCGTGCATTCCTCACAAAGATTTTGTCGTGCATTCCTCACAAAGATTTTGTTGTGCATTCCTCACAAAGATTTTGTCGTGCATTCCTCACAAAGATTTTGTCGTGGATTCCTCACAAAGATTTTGTCGTGCATTCCTCACAAAGATTTTGTCGTGCATTCCTCACAAAGATTTTGTCGTGCATTCCTCACAAAGATTTTGTTGTGCATTCCTCACAAAGATTTTGTTGTGCATTCCTCACAAAGATTTTGTTGTGTCCTCACAAAGATTTTGTCGTGCATTCCTCACAAAGATTTTGTTGTGCATTCCTCACAAAGATTTTGTCGTGCATTCCTCACAAAGATTTTGTCGTGCATTCCTCCAAAGATTTTGTGTGCATTCCTCACAAGATTTTGTCGTGCATTCATCACAAATTTTGTCGTGGATTCCCTCACAAGATTTGTCGTTGGGCATTCCTCACAATGATTTTGTTTTGTGCATTCCCTCAAAAGATTTTTGTCGTGCATTCCTTCACAAAGAGTTGTCGTGCATATCTCACAAAGATTTGGTCTTCCATAAAATTAGGGAGTTTTTCATGCTACTAATTACTAGCGTAAAATTTTGCAATTTCTGGTTCCTACAAAAATTCATCTCCATTAGAAATTCATTTTTTTCTTACTGTTCCTCTTCATTCCCACTCATTCTCACCATCTCTCAAGTCTTTTACCTTAGCGAGGAGGAAACTTCTGTAGAGAGTTTCTCTCATGTCAGCTGCTAAGCTTCGCCTTTATTCGATCGTTACCACATGCGCTAGCAAGTGATTTCTCTTTTTTTAATCTTAATACTAAGAAAAACGTATAATCCATTTACGCCATTGATTCTCCCTTTGAATTCTCAAAAACTAATTGTACAATTACTATCGCTTAGCTTGAAGAACGCTTTGTCTCTTGTCTGCAAAATGAAAAAGCTTTTTGATTGTCTCGATCCTAAGCTTATTCTCAAATTTTTCCCTTGGTATTTATCCTTTTCTCTGGAACCATTTTTCTGATTTCCACTTTTGGTCTTCTTCAAACTGGGTATTTCCCCTGTGGTAAAAGGCCAGAGACCTTTATACTTTCCACCAGAGTTGGAGAAAGGCTAATTCATTAGTCAAATTAATGGCCAACATGACTCGATACACGGCTTTTGAAGTGTGCAAGTTGAAGGAAGAATATTTTACCAGTTTATTACACGTAATTGAGCATAGCGGTCAAGTCTGGGGTCAGAGAGTATGACAGAGAATGAATGAGAGAGAGAGAGAGAGAGAGTGTGGAGGAGTTGCATGAGCTCTCAAAGGAGGAGGAGGAGGTAGACAACTCGAGTGTTGATAAGAGCTGTTGTGTCCGTTCTCAATGACTAGAAAGAGAGCATAGAGGTCAAGTCGGGTCAGAGAGTATGACAGAGAATGAATTGAATGAAAGAGTGTGGAGGAGTTGCATGAGCTCTCAAAGGAGGAGGAGGTAGACAACTCGAGTGTTGAGAAGAGCTGTTGTGTCCTTTGTGATCGATAATATAATGAGGGAGAGAGAGAGATGCAACAACAGTTCAACGACTAGAAAGTGATTGGAGAAAATGAGTTAGAGCATAAGAGTTGTGAAGCCCAAATAAACTTGACCTTATCAAGGGGAGTTGCTCACGTGTGTGTGGAACCACCCAAATGCAAACTCCATTACAAGGGCGAACACGACCGCCCCTAAACAGTGAACAAAAGTAGTTGTGAAGTTGCCTCAGAACCCCAATCTCATGTTTTAGTAAGAGATAAGTGATTTCTTCCACAGGAAGATACTGATCCTTTCAAGGAAGGTCAGTGATCCTTCACTGAAAAAAAGAAAATACTCAAGAATAACAAAGAATGAGAAGGAGGAGGAGGAGGTTTGAGTTTGTGTGGGGAAGATTATGCTGAGTATGAAGGAAGTGGGTTTTTTGAGGCATTGAAAACCAATTTTGCGAACCCAATTGAGAGAGAGAGAGAGAGATTAAATGCTGAGTATAGAAGGAAAGTGGGTTTTTGAGGCCATTGAAATACAACCATGTTATTTTTGCCCAAGTTAGAGGAGAGAGAGGATTTATGCCGAGTATTGAAGGAAGTGGATTTTGAGGGCATTGAAAACAACATGTTTTTTTGCCCCAATTAGAGATAACGAAAGAGTTCATTATGCTAAGTATGAAGGAAGTGGGTTTTGGAGGCATTGATAAGCAACATGGTGATCCTTCCAATTAAGAGAGAGAGAGAGAGATTATGTTGAGTATGAAGGAAGTGGGTTTTTGAGGCATTGAAAAACAACCATGTTTTCTTTGCCCCAATTAGAGATACGAGATAGATAAGATTATGCTGGGTATGAAGGAAGTGGGTTCTTTGAGGCATTGAAAACAACCATGTTTTCTTTGCCCAAAATAAGAGATACGAGAAAGATCAATAGATGGAGGGAGAGAGAGAGAGAGAGAGAGATTATGCTTTGGAAGTAGTACGGGAAAGGAAAAAGGTTTGGGGGGTTTTTTTTTTTGAGGTTTGAAAAAAATCCTTGAACAACCATGTTTTCTTTGCCCAATTAGAGATACGAGAAAGATTAGATAGATGAAGGAGTTGGGTTTTTGAGGCATTGAATAACAACCATTTATTCTTTGCCCCAATTAGAGATCGAGAGGAAGATTATGCTGAGTATGAAAGAAGTGGGTTTTGGAGGCATTGAAAACAACCAATGTTTTCTTTGGCCCAATTAGAGAGAGAGAGAGATTATGCTGAGTTTGAAGGATTTTTTAGAGGCATTGAAAACAACCATGTTTTCTTTGCCAAACTAGAGATACAGAGAGAGAGAGAGAATTATGCTGAGTATGAAGGAAGTGGGTTTTTTGAGGCATTGAAAACAACCCTGTTTTCTTTGCCCAATTTAGAGAGAGAGAGAAATTTATGTCGAGTTGATGTAAGACTACTTTTGAGGTATTCAAAACAACCATGTTTTCTTGTCAGAATTAGAGAGAGAGAGAGCGTATGCTGAGTATGAAGGAAGTGGGTTTTGAGGCATGAAAACAACCATGTTTTCTTGTCCCAATAGAGATACGAGAGAGAGATTATGCTGAGCGATGAAGGAGTTGGGTTTTTGAGGCATTGAAAACAACCTGTTTTCTTTGCACAATTAGAATACTAGAGAGATGATATGCTGAGTATGATGAAGGAAGCTGGGTTTTTTGAGGCAATTGAAAACAACATGTTTTCTTTGCACCAATTAGAGATACGAGAGAGAGAGATTATGCTGAGTATGAAGGATAGTGGGTTTTTGAGGCATTGAAAACAACCTAGTTCTCTCAGTGTCCAATGTAAGAGAGAGAGAGAGAGATTTATGCTGAGATGAAGGAAGTGGGTTTTGAGGCATTTTAAGAACAACCATGTTTTCTTTTGCCCAATTAGAAGTACGAGAAGAAAGATTATGCTGAGTATGAAGGAAGTGGGTTGTTGAGGCTGAGGCATTGAAACCAACCATGTTTTCTTCTGCCCCAATTAGAGAGAGAGATTATGCTGAGTATGAAGCAAGTGGGTTTTTGAGGCATTGAAAGACAACCATGTTTTCTTTGCCCAATTAGAGATACCGAGAGAGAGAAGATTATGCTCGAGTATTGAAGGAAAGTGGGTTTTTGAGGCAGTTGAATAAACAACCATGTTCTTTGCCCCAATTTAGAGATACGAGAAGAATCAAAGAATGTTGCCCAAGGCACTTTCTATCATTAAAGTATTTGCTGTTGAGTGGGTCAGGTCAGGTCAGGTAAAGTACGAGAAAGATCAAAGATGGGTTGCTCCAGGCCACCTTTCTATCATAAAGTATTTGCTGTTGAGTGGCAGGTCGGGTCGTCCTTTATAATTGAAACTAGTAATGAAGGACTCGCTCTAACAAATAAAACATTTACTTAATATTAAAATATAATTTAGTTTAAGCTGGAACTTTAATATTTAAACTATCTTATTTCTCGAAAATAATCATCATCATCACCCACCTTCTTTTCCCATTGTACTGAGAGTAACTGGTGCGTCACAGCTCGGAAACAGAAATCGGTAGAAGAATATTGACGCAATCGAAAAGAAAGTCCAGCCCTTAATCCCCTTTATACCTTAAAGTGAGAACTCATCGCATGCAGCCAAAAATCCACCCTGGGGCTTCACATTTGACTGGGACGGAGCCTCACTGGCATCTCTGTAAATGTAGGTGTTAACCTTGGCCCGCTACCCTCACTAGAGCCTCGTCATTCACTCCTATAATGCGCCTTTCTTATCGCCTTATACTGCCAAAACTTACATTCCTTCTCCTCTGGCATGTTGTTATTACTGACTAATCTTCCACTTCTTCTTCGGTCTCCGACCAGTCAGATCGATTCCCAACACAATCACCATTATATATCCGCTTAACCCACCGACTCGATGCATCATCCATTCCCTTTTCCACATGACCAGATCATCTCAATGTACTTTCATTTATTCTCTCATTTACTCCTTTTTTTCACCACACAACTTCCTAAATTTTTCTCTCATTTAAATAAATCAATTCTTCTCAGCACCTAACACGTATCCGTGACCTCCTGAGATTGTCCATGCTATGCACTGACAGCACATTGGTTCTTTAGATCTATTCCTTATTCCAGACCATAGTGTCACTGCTATACATTAACCGACAGGTACAATTATACCCTCATGTAAGAACTAGCGCACATGACTTAGTCCCTTAACATCTCTCAATGAATTAATTGCATCAGCCCACCTTCTGACCATTCACAACTTTCCTACTACAGACTCTTGCATCATCAGTTCCCTTTTCATCCAACATAATATCCTAAATATTTAACTCAAACACTTGTCCAGTTGCTCACCATCTATATAATTTTACACCGAGGACTGTCCTCATCACAACCATAGATCTATGTTTACTTTCAAACCTCCTTTAACACACACTGCCTCAACCAATCCACTCAAACTCTCTCAGATTCGCCGCCCAGTTGACAAAACAAATCATCCTCAATATAATAGGTAGGGGAACTCTCCCTCTCTTCTCATTTCTTCATTCTAAACACTTTTGATTGCAACTCTCACCTCTAATTCTTTCATAACCATCCATATATAAATTGAATTACCAAGGAGACATAGCACATCCCTGCCTCACCCGCTATTAATCATTAAAACCAATCACGCTAACTCCCTTTATCTTACACAGCTTCACTATCATCATAAAGTACTTTTGATTCCATTTAGAAGCTATCCACTAAACCATTACTAAAACCTGCTATAGAGCTTCCCTATTATCCTTATCATACGCCTGTTGGCAAATCCATAAAACTATATACAATTTATTCTTTCTCTTTCCGTTTCCTCAATCATTTGTTTCAATGTAAAGATGTTTGATCCACATACACTATACTTCTAAACCACCTGTTCTTCACAATTAGTACCCTCAAGTCCGGTGACGCACTCTTTCGACCAAAAATACAGCATATATCTTCCCTAAACACTCATTAAACTAATTCTCTCTATTAATTCTACAGTTACACTTATAACCCATTACCTTTTATTAGGGTACTTCATTGCTGGCCTCCTTTCCCTCTGAAACTATTCCTCCATCAAACTGTTTTTACACATCTTACAAAATCCCTCATCACCATCTCGCCATCCGTTCTTGTTCACCAGTAATTTTATCTATACCTGCGGATTTTACATTCTTCAACTTTCTCACTACCATTTCCTCCACCTTACTAATGACCTCACTCCCAAATACCTATTCCTTTTGCACTATCAACCTTTACAAGTCCCTTACTTCGGCTATTTTATTACTGTGCCAATTTATGGATTTTCGAAGTGTTCCTCCCACACTCCCCTCACTCCATTCATCAGTTACGAAGCACCATCCCTATCATTATTTCTAAGCAGATTTCCCTATTCTCATTCTAATACCTTTCGCGCTTCCTTCCAGAAAGAGTTTCCCTATTCCTTGTAATCCCCATTCTCTCTCCAGAATTGTTATTTTACCTCTTTTTTTTTTCTCTTACGTATGCATTTTTAGTATTTTTTTCCTCCTTATATAGTTCCATACACCTTCTTTGAAACCTTGTCATTGGCTTTTAGTACATTCAACACTTCTATTTTACTTTTAACCTCTGCTTTGCATCACCTCTTCATTCCACCACTCACTCTATACATCTAAACTTCCTACTGTTAGCACATCGAACAAACTGTCTTAACTAACACCGCTTCCTTCATGTTGCTCAGATTTTGTTCAGTTAATCTTGTTCCATTCAATCTGATGTTATTTGCAAGCGTTTTTAAATACCTATCCTATTACTAGTTCAACTTAACTTTTCCACTTAATTCTACTGCACTCTCCTTCCTTATCATTCCTCTCCATCCAAGCACCCATATTACGTAGAAGAATATAACCAATATGATTCCGATAATTCCCATTTCTAAAACCCCCTCACTGATTAACATCCATTCTCATTCTTCAAGCATCTCTTCACTAATACAGAATCATCATATCTTTCAATTCGATACCATTTCTACCTATACCAACTTTAGTATACTTATGAATACTCTTGTGTTTAAAGAAAGTATTACACGCATCTCTCTCTCCTCATAGAAATCAATCACCTTCCTACCATTCTCATTTTCTCAGATCAAAGATATTAGTTTAACCTAAATACCTTGAATATGAGAAATAGAGTAACTTATTGCCTTGTTTAGTAAAGAAGTTGTCAAAAAGTAATAGTCTATTTTACTAAACCCGTCTTAAAATATGGCCATAAATAACAACATTTAAAAGTTCAAAAAATTAGAACTATAATCCACACATGCACATGTGATATTGTTCCCAGTTGTCCCTTGATTTGTTGTTATGATTTTTGTTGCAATTGATAAACTTTATGAATATCTTTTATAATGGTGAACTTATAACATAAAAATAATTGTGGCCAAAGGCGCTCCTATACAATACCCTGTAAATAAAAGAAATAACATTATTAATACATAAGGAATCAAAAATAAACCTATTTCACTACTCTACTGATCCAAAACAATCTCTTTTGTTATTATGAACCATTTCACTTATCTGAATTTCCATCCTTTAATTGAACTCTTCTTCAATTTCTTCACCTCGAAATCTTCTTTAACATCTTCACCTAAAAGAGAAGAGAACATTAGATCAATTTAGTCAATAATAATAATAATAATACACATAAATTTAATATTCATTATTATGTAAGGTTAAAATTTGTTTTAAATTAAAAGTTTTTTAAAAATTATTAATTTTACATTTAATACGCATTCTTATAAAATATATAAACTATACTGCATGCATATTATAATTTTTTTGCTTTTGATTTGTGCAGACACTCCTTGGCGATGCTGGTGAAGAAGAAAATGGTTCCAAAATGAAAAGTAGTTCAAGAAGCAAACTTCAAGTAAAGAACAATCGAAACCATTCATTAAAAATAGTCATCTAAAAAACCTCAGTTGCAGATTTTGTAATTTTAGTTGTAAAAGTAAAAATGAGTTGAAAAGCCATTTAAAGATTCATAACAAAAGAAAGTTTAAGTGTGCCCATTGCAATTATGAATGTAACGTCAAATCAAACCTAAAGCAGCATTTGCTAATACACAGCAATATAAAATTGTTTAGATGTTCTGAATGCAGCTATGAATGTAATCGGAAAGATTACTTAAGAATCCACTTGCTTAATCATGAAAACATAAAATTATTTAAATGTTCTGAGTGCAACTACGAGTCTAATGAGAAAAGATGCTTAAAATCACACATGGTCGTGCATCTAAATATAAAGTTATTTAAATGTTCAGAGTGCAGCTATGAATGTAATAGTAAAAGCAACCTAAAAATCCATTTGCTAAATCATGAAAACATAAAATTGTTTAAATGTTCTGAGTGCAGCTATGAGTGTAATAAGAAAGGAAACTTGAAAAGACATATGCTACAGCATCGAAACGTTAAATTATTTAAATGTTCTGAGTGCAACTACGAATGTAATCAAAAAGAAAACTTAAAATCACACATGCTTAAAGCATTAAATATAAAGTTTATTTTAAATTTCAGCAGTGCAGCTATGAATGTAATTGGAAAGGAGCCTTAAAAATTCACATGCTAAATCATGAAAAAGAAAAATTATTTAAATGTTTAGAGTGCGACTATGAATGTAATCAGAAAGGAAGCTTAAAACAACACATGCTTGTGCATCGAAATGTAAAGTTATTTAAATGCTCTGAATGCAACTATGAATGTAATCATAAAAGTAACTTAAAAATCCATTTGCGAATCACGGCAAATATAAAATTATTTAAATGTTCTGAGTGCAGCTATGAATGTAATGATAAAGATACTTTAAAAATCCATTTGCTAAATCACGGAAATATAAAATTATTGTAAATGTCTGAGTGCAACATGAATGTAATCAGAAAAGATACTTAAAATTACAATTGCTAAAGCATCAAAATAGTGCTTAAGTGATACGTTAGAAAGAGAATCGCAATTTTTATCGACTGTGTGTTGGGATTGTGGGAACGCGAAATTAGAATGTCAGTCTATGGGTCAAGGGTTTGACCACCCAAATGCGACTTCTATAATCACCTCGATTAAAAGGGAGAAAAAAAGAAGTTATTTTAGAATGTTCTGAGATGCAACTCGAATGTAACAAAAAAATAAAAAAATTTTTTAAAAATCCATTGCTAACACTAATGAATATTATAAAATTGTCAAAATTTCCAAAGTACAACTAGCTTTACTAATAAAGAGGGGATTTATAGAATAGATAAAACCATTTAATAAGCAGTTGAAATATGTAGTCATAAGTAGCAAATATAATTATAAAGAGAGAAAGTAAATGTTAGATAAAAATATTAAAGTATGTTCGGTCAGAGTCAAATATGCTGTTTACCGCATTGAGCCTACCGTTGAGCATATGAGGCTTCTATCTACCAATTCTCTTTCAGCAAATATCGGATTTACGGAATCCATTAGTCTTTGAATGGTTCGGAATGAAATGACGGAAGCCCTGCAGTAAGACATTCAGAGAATACCTTTGAAATTAAAGAATTGTAACCCCGAAGGGACTTGTAACTAAGTTTGTGTCAAATAATGTCAAATATATTTTACATTTTTCAGAGAGATATCAGTAAATAAATAAGAAAAGTTTTTTTGAGATAGCCATTAGAAGAAAACATAAATGATAAAAGTTAGTAAAAAGAAATTGAAGTAAATGAGACAATTGTGTTGAACTCTGTTGAAATTTAATTTCATTACTATTTATTTTACAAAGTAATTACGTTTTTATAACTATAAATTATTAAACTCTTTTATACAAAAAGAAGACAAGTCAACGTCACAACTCGCAATTGAAAGGCAATTCTCGGAAGTTTATGTAATTCCAATTCAAAGATATTGTAATTCCTATTATGCAAAATTGTTATATAAAATTAAACACAAATTTAATAATGGAAAAAGAGAAAAAGCTGAACATTCAAAGAGAATTGGCTAAGCTAATAAAATTTATGCACACTGAGAAATAACAAAGCAATTCTTCATATTGATTCACTTAGGCGAGCTTTGCTCATTACTCGTAGTTTTTGAAAGTTTTAATCTCTATTTATAATCAAAAGTCTTAACAATTTATATGCTTGAATCAAATAAGTATGTTCTAATTTTCTTTAAAGATGCATAGATTTATTTTTTGCTCAAATAGCCAAGCCAGTCGGTGGTTGGCGAATATAATGAAAAACTTAATGCATAGCGAAGAAACTTTACAGCCAATTTTCTTCAAATTTTAACGGTCTCTGCATTTTTTGCGCGAAATTGACATATTAATTAAATTGTAGTTAAATGTATTGAAGTTTTAAATTTTCACAAACGCATTTGTGATTTGGAAGAGCTATTCTAATTCTAGTAATTGATGCGTTGATAATAAATATTGTAATTGTTAATAATATCAAACTCAGTCTTAAAAGTTATGAACAAAATTATTTTAATTTTGTATGCGATGTCATATCTTAAATGATGAACTTAAAGGAATATCTGGTATCCTGGTTGGGGCTTATGGAGTTTCCCATGGTAACCAAATGGGGAAATCTCTATTCAATTCCGAATCTTAAATCCTAACTTGTCCCCATGGGAAATTGCACTGACTCAACTATGAACCTCAGAAGCGGTCCCAGCGAAATCCATTAGGGGAAAATGAAAAATGTTTTCGAATCGATGGTTGAGGGATTATCTTTGAATTTGAATTTTGGTGGAGTAAAGTTGGAGGAGGAAGAGGATTTCGCATATTTAGGAGGTGTAATAAAGGAGGAGCCGAGAAGGAAGTGGCAAAGAGAATTAAGTAAAGCACGAGTAGAATTTATACAGTGGGATAAGATCTGGAAATTGTACACGATACATGGAGTTCCCCATGGATCAAATAATAGGCTTTACATTTTTCAGGATATTTCTTATCATCTCCGAAAGCAGAAATTTCGCTTAAAAAAGGTGGAAGCTATGATCGTAGATTTTATGGTGATGAAATCACTTGATAAAGTTTAATAAACCTATTTAATTATAAACATAAAGTTTAAACACTTAAATCTACTATTCACAGCAATTGGTGTATTAAGTTCAAAAGATGTTCTTTCTTTTAATGAATGTTTCCTCAAATTCATAACGTTTTAAAGAAAGGCAAACACCATCTTCAGTCATGTCCCTTCCCTGACTATTCCTAAGTCAGGTTCCATAAGGGTTTTGATGCCCTGATGGACGTCACTTTTCCCCATGACATTTCACGAGGATATATCTAAATCACGATTGATCCTCCCGAAGTACCATGGATATTAATGTAGTATCTTGTATCGTGGTGTTAATACAAAGAGTGTCTTTTCAGAACTTATTGGAGTTCAGTATTCAAATGAATGCATAAAATCTTCTACAATCGAGTTGAAAGTTTTCAACTTTGAAATTTCCCCCTCCCCCCCCCAAAAAAAAAGACAACAGATTTTTTCAAAATGATTGCTCTGTCGATTTTTTTTCTTATCAGTCTATTTTATCTGGCTACTTAAAAATTTCTTAATTTGTGAACCAATGAGCCTGGGAAATTATGGCGTAAGTACGTGAATGTAAGACCTTTCACTTCCAAAGCTTTAACAACATCTTCATCTTCATAAACTCCAACTTAATTTGTAGTACAGGAACAAAACTTTTCTTGATTCTATCAAAGATTTTGCACATAAATTTTCATTTCCGGTGTTAATTATTGTCTATGCCACTAACTTTTTTCTAGTAACGATCTCTGTACCTACCTGAAAGTCAGTGATTATAAGTTTTCTGTGTCTAAGTGTGTGCATAGAATTACCGACTATAGTGTTTATTGTCAGTGAATTATGATTTCAGTCATATAATTGACCATAGTCATTTTATTTGTGTGGATGTAATACATAATGTTTTGATACTCCTAGTGATCACTGTTCTTCTTATGTGTATTTGTTGTGAATAATGAATTAGAATCTTATCTTCTATCAACTCTGCGCATACTGAGGTCCAACTGGCAGATAAAGATCACATTAAACAGAAAAATATGAAAATTAAGTAAATAACTATTTCTATCTCAATGGCACTAATGGGTATCCCTTTTGTGGCTATCCCGCTCACAAAGAAAATGACAATGATTGATGTAGTTGGCTTGCAGTCCTAATGAAATTGGCATTTCTAACAGACTAATAAAAAAATTTCAAAATAACAATATACATTTATCAAAAATATTTATATTAACTTATTATTATTATATTATTATTATTATTATTATTATTATATTATTATTTATTATTATTAATATAATTATTTAATTATATATTTATAGTTACATATTTTTATATTATTAAATCATTTTATTTCAAAATATCAAAATTCTCTCTATCGTTCTAAATACATATATAGGCCCCCCCCCTAGATCTAATTTTCCCACAATTGGTCAGCAAGCATTTCTTTCATCTGTTTTTCATTTATAATCTTAAAATTTTATCCCATGTGTCCTTAAGTGAAATAGAAAAGAAACCTCTTTATTCGTTGCAATAAAAAAATAGAAGCAAATATATCATTTCACTGTCTGACTAAAACTATTTAGATACGATAGAAGCAACATGTCAAATAAATTATTAATATTTAATTTAATTATAATTAATATTACAAATATATATTCTTAAATTTATATACAATTTCACATAGTTGAAATCCTTATTTATAAATCTATAAAACTTGTGTCATTTTGTTAAAATAAATAAATGAAACTTTTAATTATTTTATTATTAGTATTTTTAAATTAATAGGTAATAAAATTAGGCCAATTTAATACTAGTAGTATGGGAGGCACTTTCGTTAGGAAAAACTGCAGGCATGTCAGCAGCTGACTTGTTGAATTCACTATCTAGCTTAACCCTAAACAGATTGTATTAACTTGATTTAGAATATAATGTAAACACCATGATAGTAATAGTAGATCAGCTAACACATACGAATAATAACTATAAAGTTTATAATCTATCAAAGTGATCAAAAACTAACAGATGCATTCTATAGAATTATAAACCAACAACAAGCTATACATAGAACTACAAACAATTGTACTATCATAAACCCTTATTGTAATTACCTCTAATGTTTATAGCAAACTTTTCTTGCAACACTATTTTGAAAGTATTTAAATGGATAACTCATGAAATTTAATTGAGCTACTGACACCAAAAAAAAGGTGATAAAATTTGAGTAAACAAATGATTTTGCTCAATTTAAATACATATATAGCTCTGTGGCTTTATGTGTTTATAATTGTACTATTTAGCGTTAGTAAGTGTCATATACACGTAACTCTCTTTTTATCTCAAAAGTATTGATTAAACTTTTTTTTTATACGTCATCGTTCTTAAGATTGTGGAAATTTTGATACGACAAAATCGAAAAATCGTTCCATATGCTATGTAGAATATACTACACAAGTGTTTATTTTAAATAGAATGTGGTAAGCTGATGAGAACTATTCCGTATAGATATATAATTTTTTTATAGTATGATGTGAGAATGACATTTATAACAGCTAAGGTAAGATAATATAATAATAGTTCCTAGACTCTAGATCTCTTCTCTTTACTATATAAAATATATTATATTATAATCATTTATATGAATATATTTAAATGCATATATATATATTGTATCGGCTATTTAATGGTTGCAAACTATTAATATTAGCTAGTTTTATATATATATATATATATACTTATATGATATATATAAACCATATATGATATTAACATACTATCCTGGTATATATAACTTATTAATTATTGATGTATATATAGTTGATAGCAACTATTATTAATCGATATTTATTAGTGACTCAAATATATAAACATTATATATATATAAAATATATTTAGTATATAGTTATTTTACTATATAGTGATTATTGAATATATATAGAACCTAGTAGCAATAGAAGTAGAGGTCTATAGCAGACTAACGATATCACTATATTGACACTTCATGCTGACCGATATTCACCTGGTAGTTCACCGTCCGGCCGGATTTATGAAGAAAAATTTTGTTGACAAAGGGTATGTTCTAAGCGGAAATTGTAAATATCGTTTTGTTGGTTTTACGAATCCTCCCGAGTTTATTGTGTCGATAGGAAACCAATGATCTATGTGATTTGTACTAATAGCGGACACGAATCAGATCGACTGTATTATTTGAGATCACATTCGATGGTGTAGTAGAGAAGAGTTGAAGATCGGGAGAGTGCCAGCAGCAGGAGCAGCAGAGAGAGAGAGAGAGAGAGAAGAGAGAGAGCAGAGAAGTAGATAGAGATAGAGAGAGAGAGATCTCGCTCTTAAAAGAAAGTATGGATAAAAAACTGCGTTTTCTCGTCTCTTCTCTCTTTACTCGTCTCTATCTGCACTCTGCATCGTGTCAAACTCATTGTAGTTAGCTCGATGGATACTACATTATACTCATTCAAATATTAAGTAGGTATATATAAGTAAGTACATACTGCTAATATATGAAGTTAAAAAGGTATATTAATCAAGTCCCTCTTGAGCCACTTTAAGGTACATGATATATATGCCAATATACTAATACTTAACTATACTAAGTACTACCCTATATCACTCAATTCTAATACCGTACAATTCACTATACCCAACACTAATAACTATTACAACTATCTCACTATAGCGGTATATATTTTATTTATAGCTCTATATCTCTCATGCATCTCTAATCACAAATCACTAAATCCTCCTTAATCCATAATACAATATTACTGGATACTGTAATACTCAATCCCATTCTTATACTCCATAAGATTACTCCCAGCCGTCTATATTCATAGTTATACCCTAGAAGTATGTATATAATATATAATACTATAACCCTAATATTTCACCGTATAGTTTATATAACAACTCTCGATCCCAGCTATAAGTGTCCTCTTTATCCGTTATTTATTAATTCTCGGAATTTCAATTTATTATAAATCCATGGGTTAGAAATGTTCAATTTTTGATCCCGCCTTTTTTAACTTCTTTGTTGTATGTTGAATCTCGTCACAAACGGTTAACACCAAAATTGCTTCCTATTATGATTGAAAATATTCATAGCGACTTTTTTGTTATCTTTCCGGTAATACTTAATATCCCATATATAGTATTTATTATATTTTATCACCTTTATAAACCTATCATGTATTGATCTGTGGCTCACTAACTACATATCACTTCACTATGCTTGTCCAACTGATGATATTAGTTATAGTATGACTAAAGTAAGTCTAGTGTCCCTCGTAGTGGCGACTAGGCGAATTCAATTACCTGAATAACCTCCTTTATATAAGTCATCTCTTCGGT
>JABUQX010130847.1:0-17488 GCA_015478945.1 Trachelipus rathkii
TATATGTGTATATTATATATATAATTATATATTTAAATATTATATATTAATATTATATATATATATATATATATTAAATGATATATATATTAAATATATTATAATTATATATAATATATTAATATATATATATAATATATAATATATTATATAATAAATTATATATAATATTATAATATTTAATGTATATTAATATATATATATAATTATAATAATATATATATAAATATATAATTATATATAATTATATTAATATTTATAATATATATATATTATATATATAATATATTAATATGATATAATTATATTATTATATTATATATTTAATTATTAATATATATATATATATATATATATATATAATATATATTAATTATATATATATATAATATATATATAATAATAAGGAGATAATGAGAGAGAGAGATAGGAGAGATGAGAGGATGGGAAAGAGAGAAGTGAGATAGATAGAGTAGAGATAAATAGAGAGTAAAGAGAGATAGTAGAAGAGATAAAGTAAGAGAGAGATATTATATAAGGAATAGAAGATGAATGATAATATAATAATATATATATAAGTAGTAAAAAAGGAAGACGTATAGTATAAAAATATAGTATAAGTATAATAATATAATAGTAAGATAGTATATTATATATATATATATATAATATATAGTAATATAGTAATATGAGTATAATAGATATAACATGCCTTAGGTATTCTCACGCCAACTGGGTTTTGGAAACCACACCCCTCGGCTGTTATGATAGCGGCGTGTTACCAGAGAAGGAGACCTTACACCACGAGATGAAAGCTAAAAGGAAAATGCTAACCGTTTACTTCTGAAAGATTACATCTTCCAGAAGATAAGGTTATGGTCAGTATTGGAGCAGTGAACCTTTGGTTAGACCTCCCCGCACTCGACAAAAAGCTCGGGTCAAGGGTCACAACAGGGGTTTTTTTGGTTAGGAACGAAAAATTAATTGCGAGACTCATATTTGTAAATGGACATAGTATTAAGGTGCTAAGTGAAACGCACTGTTTTATGTATAGGGATAACATTACCCTTAGATCCCTGTTTTCGAGGCTAAACAGAAAAGCAATGGCATGGGCGGATAGGAAGCGGAGCGCGACTGCCCTGAAAAGATATGCCTATATGCAATATCCTAGAAACGTTGACAGGTCGTAAGGCGCGTTACTGAGGGAAGAAGTAATAAAAAATATATATATATATATATATACATGTATATATATATAAACATATATATATATAGATATATATAATACTAAATATATATCATATAGATATATAATAGTAACAATAGTATATATAAGTATACTATATATATATAATATATATAGTATATATATATAGTGTATAATATATATATATAGACATGATAAAATACACCATATATATATATATATATAGATATAATATAAGTAAGAAAATATATTCAAACATGATATGATAATAATATATATATATATATATAATACTATATATATATATAACTAAATATATGTGAGTGAGGAATATACTTATGATATAAGTATAATTAATAGATCCTTGAATGAGAAAAGAGAAAGAATAGGAGGAAGGGTTAATTGAACGTAAGTAATTTAAAATTACTTTAATTGTCCTAAATTTAAAAGGGTTAAATAATATAAAGAAGAGACACTGGAGTTGTTTAGTATTTTTTTTGTTTTAAATAATCCACCAATATTTGTATATTAAGATGTTTGAAAAGTTTTATTTTAAACATTTTCCAGACTATCTAGAGAGTGAGAAAATATATTTAACGTTATATCCAAAGGCATGAAAAATAAAATATCAGGCGCTTGTTTTATTTATCTTTATTCATAGAATTTTCTATTATATTTTTCTGCAAAAAGTTTTAATTGCAAGGTAAATCAAACTGACAAAAAGTCTTAATCGCTCAAGGGGAGAGATGGGAAATCATTTTTTTGCTTTGATTAGGTAATTAATATATAATGAAAAGAACTGTAAATATTCAATATAATCCTCTCGAATATAGAATAGTATAAATACCGAGAACCAGACACCCAGAGAAACAGAGACCATGAGACAGAGGACCAGCACGACAGACCAGACACGTACAGACAGACAGACAGACAGACAGACTAGAAGAGAGCGACAGACAGACAGACAGACAGACAAGACAGACAGACAGACAGACACGAGGACAGACAGACAGACAGAACGACAGACAGACAGAGCGACAGAGAGACAATATATATATATATATATAATATATATCATATATAGGTATATATAGTGAGTACTATAATAGTATATAAACTAAAGTATGAGGAGACAGTATACATAGATTCTCTTTACAACTTTACTATATTTAAGAATGATTGCAAAATAAGTAATATAATATATACATGAGAATAAGTACAACAATGTGCACCTGGATGTAAAAGCATATATCAATAGGAGTATAATACAATAGTGATATAATAGAACTAATATATATATATATATAAGTAAAATGATATTAAATATATTACATTATATATATATAAGAGTATAATATTAATATAATAAATTTATATTAATACCTATAATAGTAATGGAATTATTCCACTATATAGTATAATATACTATAAGTAGTAGGGGTGGATATATATTTCACTATATAATATATATTATATTAATGATCCTTCTAACTATGTACTATAGTAAACAGTATATATAATATGTGTATATACATATACAGGAGATTAGACATATATATATATAATAATACATAGTATTATATATATCAATAGTATATATATATATAAACCAGGTATCATATATATAATAGATAAATATATAACTATATAAGTAACTAACTAGTATATATATAAACTAATGATATATATATAATATATAACTATAGTATATATAAGCTTACCCTCACTCTGCATATATATAAACAGTATATATAATTAAAATACAGGTATAAATCATGAACATATGACAAATAGTATATCTAAAAATATACTCAATAATATATATATCTATTAAATATATAATACATGATAAACAGGTTCAATTATATTATATAATAGGTGATATTCTATTTATACTAATTATATTTTTTTAGTCGAAATCATATATAGAACATTAAGTTTGGCATTTACTTTCCACCTAAAGTTAAATCACTTATTGGATTTGGGTTATATTCTATAAACACTTTAAACTAAGACATTTGTGTTTTTTACAAATACATTATTAGGATCGACTTGCCTACGTACACAGACATCGAGCGTGTTCTTCGAGAAGATCCATCATAACATTGTCTTTCAGTAAGACTGAAAAGAGAAAATGGTTGATATTTAAATACATAGATAGTTATTTGGTTTCGGTTTTCAAGAATTTTTTACCCTTTCGAGTTTCATAATTAGTTTTTGACACGAGCTTGACCCTTTTAAAATTTCATTGACTGTGTCATAACGGTGATGTCTAAAAAGGAGTAAATTTTCCTGAGCTATATTATTGTATTTTTTTATTTTAAATATGATCGTAATAGTTTCTAACGAGGAAGTGGTATGATTTATTTTTTTTTTTTGTTATTGGGAAAACTAGGTTTTTCCATGTGTTTATTATTGGTAATGGGTTCCTCCTTTAGTCCTGAAAGAGAGACAATAGCGCCACGAATTGCCGAGTTTGGTTGTGGGTTCCGGAACATTCGTAATGTCCGTTGGTAATTTACGTTGGTAATGTCTTAAATTAGCACCTTCTATACAACAGACACCTTAAAACCATAATACACCCTTTGACTCGCCGAGTTGAATTGAGAAACGGGTGAGGTCTGCCAAGGTCACCTCGTAGTACTTGGAATACATCGACTTATGGTTCATTTTTCATGGAAAAGATGTAATGGTTTAAGATGCCTTATAACTGTATAAATCTATTTTTTAGCTTATTCAAGTGAGGTCAGCGTGGTAACTACGTCCTGCTTACATACCTAAAGCTGAATCAGCGAGGGTGGTGTTTGGTTCCAAATCCCACATGTTGGTGTTTGAGGGAATGGGACCTATAGAGTATGTTACCATATTAGGGTCCACTTATTATTTACAGTTGAGAGCGCTTTTCATTTAGCATTACTACTATACTATATATATATAAGAGGCTTATATACCTAGGGTAAATGAGTAAATACCTAAACTACTGGAGGGTGTATTTTATATTACTACCTTCATACTCATATATATAATATATATAATATATACTATAGTATAAAAACCATATTATATATACTATATTATTATATATATATTATCTATAGAATAACTATAAGAGAACTTATATATGGGGTGCAGAAGTTCAACTCCACGTCCCTGTTCTTGGCCTCTCGTTGGGTAACCAGACATGGTCAGGTCGTAGATCCCTGTTCGCCTTATAAGTCTAACGCAGCATATGGATCAGTAGCAGGATAGGTAGCAGAAAGTACCACTGCCTGAAGGAAACTATGCTTGCAATATCCTAGGAAACGTTATGTATCAGTGCCGTAGGTCGAATATACTGAGAGGAAGAAAAGTCATATATATATATATACGGAGTTGGTATAATATTTATATTAAATCTAATAATAAATATAGTATATAATATTAAAATATAAGGAAAATAATATTATAATATAAATAATAATAATATGTAAAATATATAAAAGGGTTAAATAAAATAATAATTATATTTATATAAATATAATTATATATCAATTAATATACTTATGAGAATATATTAATATTTATAATACTGAAAGTTAATTAATTATATATATATATATATATATATATATGTTAATATCAAGAAAATCCAAAAAGGGTTTAGTGGTCTGTATAGGAGTATATAATAATATAAAAATTAGTTTAATAATTGAAATTTAAATTTTTTTAAGGTTAATAATTCTAAATGAAAAATTATAATTAAATGATTAATTTTTTAAAAACTATAATATTTTAATTATTATAAATTAAATATATTTTATTACAATTACAAAATGGCATCTTTTCATAACATTAAAAAATATACTTTACGTATTTACATCAATGGAAATAAATTAACATAAAAATAGTAAAATCAAATAAGCCTCTTTTAAACTTATTTACTCTTCTCTTTATTTTTTCTACGGGGGTTTTTCTTTTAAAAGGCTGTAGCAATAAAAGTTATGCTGTTAATCTTTTCCTTGTTTAATCATACTTGATTGTATGTATGTCGTCTTTATTAACGTAGGGAGGAGAGTTACTCTAATAATTTAATAGTATTGATTTAGGTAATTAACCTCCATAATTCTGTAAATATTTCCAAATGGAGAAATCTCGTATATATATATACCTAAAATAATATAGAGATAATTTATACATATATATAATTATACTCATATATATATATATATCATAATAGGATAAAAGTATATAATACCTAATAAAATATATATATATACTATATCACTATTAGGGAAATATAGAAAGTATTATAAATTTTTATATAATTTAATTTATTTATATATTATATTAGAGTAAATTTAATATTTATATTATATATTTATAAAGGTATATTAATATATTAAATATATAATATATATATATATATATATAATAAAATGAATTATAAATATATTATAATATTATAATTTTAATAATATATATATATATATATATAATATTTATAATATAAATTATAATTAATATATATATACATTATATATATATTATAATTTAATATATAATATATATATATATATATATTATATAAAATAATATATATTATTATTATATAATTATATATAATTAATATAATATACATTAATATAATATTATATTATTATATATCACTTATATTATATATAAAGGATATATTAAGTATTATTAATTATAATATATATTTTATTATTTATATATATATAATTAATAATATATATAATATATATATATATATATATATATATATATATTAATATATATATATATAATTAATATTATATATTAAAGTATAGGAAAATTGTATATTAAGTATTACAAGCTTTTAGGATAATAAAATTCACAGAAGCTATGCACCACTAATATGAAATTTTCTTTAAAAAAACTCTTTAACCTTTACTTAATTCTCTCTAAATGTTTGGTATATATTTTTGAACAGTATAATATTATTAATTTTTACACATATTTAGTTCTATTTGAAGGATGTTTTTCCCTATATATATATATTAATATATATATATATATATATTACCAATATTATAATATTATATATATATATAATATATAACTATATATATAATATTATATATATATATATAATTAATAATTATATATATATAATATATATTATATATATAATATAATTAAATAATTATTAATTATATATATATTATATATATAATTATATACTATATATATATCATATAATATATTTTTTATATATATATTAATATTATATATATAATATTTATATATATTAATATATTATATATTATATTATAATATATATATATTATATATATATATATATATAATATATATAGTATATTATATATATATATATATAATATATAATATATATATATATATTATATTAAATATTATTAATTATATAATATAATATCATACGAATATTATATAATATATATATATATTAATATTATAATATAACTATATATAATATAATTGCAAGAACCCACTTATATTATATTATATATATTATTATTATATATATTTATTGGCCTTTTATACTTTAAATATGTTGTATATAATATTTATATTATTGAGTATTATATGAATACTACTACGGGTATTCCTTTAATAATTATTATACGATATATATATATTTCACTTGACAATATCACTCAATAAATTAATTGTGTAGTACTTAAACTCCAGTATTTGATCTAAATAATTTTTTCCTGAAAAAATTTTCTAAAGTTCAAAAATTTTTTGTTGTAAGTTTATATAAAATTATTATGCTGCCGTTTAAATTAGGATTTTTAAGAAAATTTGTTTAGTGGTCAACGCCCTATACTGTTATATCCATACCCACAGAAGCTTGTCACATACAAAGAATATTTCTATATAATGATATCTTTCATTTTTAATGAATTTGTCTTGTTATATAGTATCTCGTCATAATCGCATTTTTATTAGTTTAGGATCTGTAGAACAGGAGAGGAAACTTAAATTGTGGTGGAGATTGCAAAGAGATTAGGTTAAGATCTTTATAATAAAGGTGCAAATGATGCAATTATTTATATTACTAGGAAGTACAATTATATCATAAAATGTCAGAAGGTGTTATGGAGCAGGTGGACACCTGTGATAGTCGCCTTGAGAGGGTAAACGCCTCGAATAGCTCTTTAAAACTGTTTACTTGAACTCTTCAGGACTATTATATTTGGTTGATGTTTGTATGCTTCAGGTCGTAAATGCATTAACGAAAAATATTGTCCTCATTTAATTAAAAAAGCATCCATTTTCTAGGAAAGGAACTTAACTTCTCTAAGTATTTTTTACCTAGGATCCTGACTAGGGATCGAACCCGAGCCCATGCCTTGCGATTACTTAAAGAAATTTCAATTGGCATTATAGTTACTCTTTTCTTTAAGTAAAATTCTATGAAATATTAGAGTAACTATGATGTGTGAAAATATCATATTTATTTTATCCTGTAAATAATACTAAGAGTGTATTACTAACTATACATTATATATATTAATAATATATATATATGTATATAAGATATAATTTTCATATATAATTCATATGAATATAATTTTGTAGAATAATTAACTAAAAAACCTTTAGTAAAATCTAATATAATTAAATAAATACAATAGACTTACATTAGAGTTTATTAAAATTTTTATAGGAAGAGAATAAAGATAAACGTATTAATTAAGTATATAATGAGACGATATTCAATAAAGGCCAAGTTTAAAAAATTAATATACAATTAGGATAAAAATGACATTTCTATAAAGTTCGTTTATATTTATAATGATCGTATAGAAATAATATATAATTGAGTATTTAAAAGCATATTAATATTTAATAAAAGAAAAATAAATAAAATAAAATAAAGATTAGAAAGATAAATAAGTGAAATCAATTTGATGAAAATAATTATCTCTATTTATTCTAATTTTTGTACTGAGTAGGATACAAAGAAAAAATGATTTCTATTTTATGTTAAATATAATATATATAACTATAAGCATATTATTTCTTCTAAGCTACTTTTTTAAACTTTTAGTATTTCTACTTTTAGCTTTTTCTGAAATCTTATTTTATTTTTATTTAGGTTCAAATGTTTCATTTTATTATATATATTATTTTTATAATATATATATATATAATTTTTTTGAGTTTTCTACTTTATCACTTTTTTATTTGTGACATTTATTTTTAAGTCTTATATATACCGGAACTTATTTTTTTAATGTTCTTCTAACTTATAATCAAATATTAAGGTCGAAGCCTAATTGACTCTTAATTTGATCTTGTCACCGGAGATGATAAATTTTATTATATATATTTGATATATATTTATATATAATATTAATATTTTCTGTCGTCATTCATATTTAAAATTAATTATGATATTTTGAGTACTTAACATAACACCTTTACAGTACTTAAAGTTTTCTCCACTATCTCTCTATCATCTCTATATCTCTTCAATCTCTATATATATATAAAATACTCTGCTACATATCTATCTCCTTCATCTTCATCTCTTTTCTGCCTGTTCTATCTCGTCTTCTCGTCTCTCTATACAAATATATATATATAAAGATCTCTCTCTCTATTACTTCATCTATCAATTCTATCTATCTATCTATATTATCTATCTATTCTATATATATATATATTTCATCTCTCTCTCAATATCTCTCTATATTACTCTATCTATAATATCTTTCTGAGTCCTGATAATTCTCTCAGTCTTAATTAACTAATATTTTTAGTTTATAATTAGTTCATATGTAGATCATGTCCCTATATTATATATTCATTCATGTAAAACTAGATATTCGTTTATATGCATATAGGTATGTTATTGATCGCGTGGTTGTGTTGTGTCGCTAGGCCCGCGGTACCACTCCGCCCCTCCACACCACACACACACAACCCCGCCATTCACTCCCAAAATTTGCAAGGAACAAAATGAAACTTCCCTTTCCTAAAATTAAACATTTTAATTAATAATATAATAATAATAGATAAATAATTATAAAATATACAGTAATCATAAATAATTATATAAAAGGTTTAGGTACTAACCACAATAGGGTAATAATAAGTTAATAATAATAATACATAAATAATATATAATCATCGAATAACTAAAACATAATTAAATGTCATATAACACACTAACTCATATAAAATTCCGACTTCGACTCCGCTCCGACTCCTCTGCACAGAATTTTTCGACTCCCGTCCGACTCATTTCAAAATTGCCGACTCTGACTCCACTCTCTTCAAAACTACCGACTCCCCGACTCCGCGACTCCGACTCCACAACCCTGGTTGCAGGCCACTGATGCCTTGCGATGGATAATTGCGGTGCTCTCCAGCCCTAATTTAAATGCATTGAAATAATAATTTAATGAGTTTTGAGAAACTTCATTTTAAATAACCAACAAGAATGCATTGTGTTGCGGTGTTTATCCTAACAAACTCCTCCTTATTCTCATCACCTCACAACTATAAAGGCCAGGCCACTATTGCTGCAAAATTGAAAATTCAGTTTAAAAATTTTTCCCCGATTGCCAATTAAGTTTTTCTTTTCCCCTCCATCTCATTCTAAGCGTCCTACTCCTTATCCCCCAATTTCAGGGGGTTCCTGTTAAACGCAATCGCGAGAACGGTCGTAAATATAATCCCTGTTTTACCTTAATAATCGTATTCCCTTATTAAGGGCATTATTGGCTGAGGGGATTTTGGGAGATACCGAGGGGAGATGATTGTCTCTAGAAGGTAAAAAAAAAAGGAAAGGTATAAAAATTAGGGGATAAACTTCAAAGGTTTTTAAAGTTTGAGAACCAATTACATTAAAGGTGAATTGCTAAGAAGATAAGTAGTCGCAAACTTAATAATGGTATTATTATTATTATTATTATTATTATTATTATTATTATTATTATTATTATTATTATTATTATTATTATTATATTATTATTATTATTATTATTATTATTATTATTATTATTTTATTATTACTTAGTAGTAGTAGTTTGATGATATTTGCTTTTCACATGCAGAACATTCGCATCTGCATTCCCATCCACTTCATTTAGCTGAATTAGTTCGCGCAAGTAATTGTAGTAGATTTTAATGAATCTCTCTCTCTCTCTCTCTCCTCTCTCTCTCGCTCCAATAATAATTAATTGATAATATAATATATATATATATGAATATTATATGATACTATATATATATATATTAGTATATATATATATATAATTAATATATTATTATAATATATATAAAATATATATAAATATATTATATATATATATATATATATATAATATTATATATAATATATATTATAGTATATATATATATATACTTATAATGTTATATTAATTATATATATATAATATATAATTATATATATATTACCAATATATATATATATTATTAATATATATAATATATACCCTAGGGTGTTATTATATATAATATATATTATATATACTATATATATATATATAAATATATATATAAATATATACTATATAGATGAAAAAAAGTTTTTTAAATTTAAAAAAAAACGATTAAACACAACAAGAAAAAAAACAGTGACAAAGAAGTATTTATTGTTATTTTTCGTTTTTTTTTTATGTTAAATATAGTTTGATTAATATAGAATTTCTATACTAGATATACAGTTGATACATGAATATTTGAATTTTTATGCTCATAAATTCAATCCATTAGTCTTATTTTAAGAATCAGCTTTCTCAAAATCTTTTTTGATATTGAATTGTTACGAATCATACTTTAAAGTATCAAATTTAATAATAACTGAACAAGAGTACGTTATTCTTTTATAATGTATCTCTAAAAGTAGAATGTACTACCTGTTAATTTAAAAAAAGAGAGAATTAAAAAAAAAATCTTGAACACAATTTCTTAAATTTTTATATGAATATATATAGATATATTATTATATAATCTAGTAGTCATATATATATATATGATTAATATATATATATATAATAATAGTATAAGTATATATTAATAGATATATATAGTATTATCAATATAATATATATTATATAATATATTATATTAATATTATATATTATATAAAATATATATATATATATATAATATCATATATATATCTATTATAATATATATATTTAATATATATATATAATATACTATAATATATACTCTATATGAATAAAGAATTTTTTTGACATTCAAGACGCTCATGTTAAATATATTTCATTCATGAATCTTTATTTTATTTAATTTTTTTTTTAAATAGTTGATGCTATTATATAATTTATATGTAACAGAGTTTATAATTGTTAGGGTAAAAACTAAAAAAATTATTATTTTTATTAATGGTTTAACCAGTTTTTTATGATTTAAACCAGCCAACTCTCTCTCTCTCTCTGCTCCTCTCTCCTATCCTCTCTCTCTCTCTCTCTCTCTCATCTCTCCTCTCTTTCTCTCACTCTCTTTCTCTCCTTCTCTTCTATAAATAGTTTCTGTTACAAATATATGATACATAATATATATGTACCTATAAATTTAATTAATCTAGGTATACTCATCTGTAGTATATATAATATATATATAATATATAATACTATATTATATAATATATATATATATATATATAATATATATAAATGAAAGATTTCTCACAACTTCGAATAGTCTAATGAATAAGGAGGAAAGTATTAATATATATCTATGAAACTAAACACACAAGAAATTTTGTTGAGGAAATTTCGTCGAACTTGAAATATATATATATATTAGTATATATATCATAGATTTATATATATATATATAATATCTCTCTATATATATATATATATAAATCATATATAATATTAGTATATATTTATATTTATAATATTAATATATATATATATATATAGGTATATTTCAAAATTGGAGACGCTTCGAAGTTACCTAAATCCTTCAGATCTTCACATTTTAGCAATAGTTCTGGATCTAAAGGGTGTCTAGTGGGACAATCTCATAGTTGGCTAGTGGGTAGGGTACTACAAGCAATGTGTGGTTACAGTAGCTAGAGCTTCAGCTCCTTTTGAAATACCAGAGGAGTCCTTAAAGTCTTCTCTAATCCTGCCCTGCATTCTTTATCTGAGGAGGTAGTGTGTTGAAGCCCGGGCAGGGTTGGCAAAAAGCCATGGATTTTTGGATTTTTGACTGGTTAATTGGCTATTTGACCCTTATATGAAAAATTATAAGGGTCAAATAGCCAATTTACAGTTTTTAACAGAAAACAAATTCATTGCCATACGTATTAGTTTCCGAGAAAATGCATATGAGTATTTAAAAAATACTAAGAATTTGTCGAGAGATTCTGCTCATTGAAAAAATTATCGTTTATTAAATCTCCCTACTTATATATATATTATATATTATATATATTATATATAAATATGTATAGATATATATAATATATATTATAGATATAATTTATAATTATATATATATATATAAGCGACTCCAACTCGGGCTTAGCTTCGAGTTATCATATAGAAAACGATCGAATCTTAACAAATTTCATAAAGTCTACAAAAATATCTATTTGTTTGCACGCAAATGTGGTATATGAAAGAAATTCTTACATATTACATTTAAGAGATATTATTTAAAATTATTATCTAAATTTTGTTTAAAAATGACATGCATTTTCAATCAATTATAAAAGGTGACAGCTCGGGCTTCACCGAAATAGCCGAGAGAAAATTTAATAACTTTTCAATACAAAACATTATATTATTAAAAGGTAAACGTAAAAATAATAATAATAGTATTTTAATAATAATATTATATTATATATATATATATATAATATATATATATATAGTATATATATATATATTATATTATATATATATATATATAATATAGTAGTTAATATACTATATACATATGAAGAATTAACACCCAACATTCTTTATTTACGTCATTACTTTCTTGACTTATAAGTGACTAGCCAATGCATACATTAAGATAAAATTATAAGACGTTATATAATTATATATATATATATAATCTATTTAATATATATCATATATATATATATAATATATATAAGTACTATATATTATATAATATAATACTGTTGCATTTTAAAAAATTTTAAAACTTTTCATGTTTAGAATTATCAATATATAAAAATAATAATAGAGGTTTGCAAAAGACAATTTTTTTATGTTCTGTTTATGTTATACTTTATAATATATTATATATATATATAAGTTTATAATATTATTATATATAAATATATACCGTATAATACTTTTAGGGCATATATTATAAACATAAAATATATTATTCCTTTTCTTTGAGTATCATATTATTTAATAAATACATATAAATATATATATAAATATATATATAATATATTATATATAAAATATATATCTATATAATATATATATAAGTCATATATATATATATTATATATAATAATATGGAAAATGGTAATTATTGACAACCTTCATGTTGAGACGCATATTTAATGAACGTGATTGGTCCGAAGCTGCTTCAAAATTTGTTAGTGGCCCGATGTTTTCAATGACGTGAAATTTACAAATTAATAATAACAAATATTTATTTTTGAAATATAGTTGGCTATTTGATAATACATACTATTCTGCTACGAGGGATACAAAATATTTTTCTTTCAAGGGGTTTAATAAAGGAAAAAAAAATGTTCTGCAGGCGAAAAACTGCTAAATCAGTCAACAGAAAAATTTTAGCTGTATTATCCCTAACTAGATGTTTATACATAATCTTATTATGGATCAGCCGTCGTTTTTGTCACTAAATCAAACTTCACAAGATATTAGAGTTTCGAGTTCTAAGATCTTAGTATCACCCATTGCTTGCTCTATATAAATTAAGGAGGCGTTTTTTGACTATGTGTGAAGTAAGCTTCACATGTCTGGGATCTTCAAACCTTTTTTCGAAATGAGTGGATCTCTAACACTTGTCCATCACTCCTTTTCCGAAATTTTTGAATTTATTTTTTTGAAATCGAACGTTTGTAACATTCCTCACAAAATATTACGAAGAAATGTTTCCTCTTAACTCTCAATTGCCTACGTTTCCCTTTGAGATGGATACTTACGACTCGTTCTATTTACTAGGTTTTATTTTTTCTCTGTCCAACTCAGATCATGCTAATACTGCTATTCATTCTTCTATGATGCTTAGCTTTTAAAGACTGGAAAATTCTTTACTATGTCCTCTTATTATTAATTCAACACTTTCATCTCGTCTATACTTCAGTCGGCCTTTACGACCCCTGTCTGTGTACTCTGCCACTCTGGTTGGTTCATTGCGTATCTTTGACCTTTAACACCAGGAAAAATAAAAAAAAATAAATAAATAAATTAAATAATCAATTTTAAACTACAGAATAAGATATATGAAATAAAGAAAATTAAGCTATAATAAAGAAGGATAAATGGGATAATAAATACCAAATTTAAGATATGAAGAAGATGCACATAGAAAATACAAAGCAAAAAATGGATTTGAATTAAAAGCAAGATTAAATGGAATCTTCACGTTATCTGTAATTAATCCGCTATTCCATACTGTAATAAGGTCGAAGAATTTAAATTATTTGATTGATTTCTCTTTTTATTTACCTAGAGACCCTGAACACACACACACACACAACACACACAACCATACATCATTCACACACACACACAACACAACACACAGATCACCACACACCAGACCACACACACACACAACAAGACACACACACATCACACACACACATATATAATATTATATATATATTATATTATATATATCTATATAAATATATATAGTATATATATATAGTTATATATATTTATATATATTATATATTTAATAATGATCGAATTTCATGAACTTTTATAGGTAACGTTGAATGAGCTTAGGCTATGAAAGGAAAAAGATTGTTTAGAAATGATCAAGCGATACATTTGTCTATACCCTCTGACCGTGACTGGGTAGAGATATAAATGAACATTCTTTCAAGTCTAGTATTATAAACCTACAAAAATACTAAAAATTATTTCAACTGGATGTAAGATTTAATTTTGCAGTTCTAATATAAGGTAAAGACGTCATACTTTTCAGTGTCATTTTTAGTTTATTTTACGTTTTTCTTTCTTCTTTCAGTTATTTCAAATATTACCTAAAATTTCAATGAAAATCTCTGCTGTCGTATATAATAAGGACCTAAGAAGAAGGTAATAGGAAATTCTCAGACTAATTTTCAGGGTTATTTCTTCGGATTTGTTTTTTTTTTTTTTTTTTTTACCTTTTCCATTGTTATTAAAAGACTATTTCGAACCTTTCCATAAAGTAATTTCATGAAAATCGTTGTTCGCATATTAATAAAGCATATTGAAATTCCTATACCAATCTCCAAAATAGTTCATAAAATATAAATTGTTCTACCCGGTAAGAAATTTGTATTTCCAGATCGATAACTTATGGTCTCAATAAACTGAGACTGTTTTTGTCGGTTGCCATATTACGTACTTAAGTGGGGGAATAAATAAACTGATGCTGTTAGAGAGTTATATAAGTGTGACGTGGAAAAGGGTATCATTTCCAAGACTTGCATGTGCCTCTAGGTATTATTGTTCGTGTAATGTTTGTGTATCGTGCCATACGTTATAGAGGAATACTGGTAAAGTGAAAAATCGATTTAGATCCGGTAGTTACATTTCTGCCGGATAAGACGCAGGCTGTAAAAGCTCTAAAAGGCACGAATTGAGCGAAATCTCTTTCGTAAACAAAACATCATGTCTCTATGAAACGCAGATAATTAAGATCAATGTCGAGCATCGTCATCAAGGGAACTGCTAAAGTTAAGAGCCCACAAAAGACCCACCGGACATTAGGGGAGAAAAGTCTAAACGCATGTTGGCTGAGTACGCTCATGGTCGACATCGAAAAGTTCTCTCTACAGAGAAAGAATCTTTAAGCGTGTGATAGAATTTTTAACAAATAAAACTATAGGGTGTATGCTACGTCATCTTAGGAAGAAGCAGAACTTTTACCACGTTTCCAAAGAGGGTTTTTCCGGCTTTTGTGATGGTTTGGTGAGCAAAATCGTCTTAAAACTCGACATCCTGTGTGTACCAGTGCAAACGTCTGAAGATATTTGTAAAACACTAGGATCAAGAATCTCTTTCATATAAAGCAGTCTACTCAAGCTTGGCTCATTTTCTGACGAATGACGATTGGCCGTATGGCAGCACCAATTTTAATTAATCTTTTGGATTACAAATTATGGAATTTTAGAGCGACGTTCTCTGCTCAAATGACGAACACCTTTACATATTGACTCTTTAAAAGCGTTGTTAGAAACTTTTTGATGGAGTCTGCGTACTTCATTAAACGACTGTCCCAATAGCTTGTGGTAAGACAAAAGGCGGTAATTTTGAAGGACTGTTATATTTTCATTAATATATGATTTGCAGATTATTGGTGGTAGCTTTAAGTTGAAGTGCTATTTTCATTTTTTGATACCACTATTGTTGTGTGTTAACCATATTTGTTAGTACATTTTATTATTATATATATATATATGATTTAATATTATATATATATAATATATATATATTAATAATATAAATATAGTAATATATAATAATATATATTATATAATTATATATATATATATATATATATATATATATATTTCTTTAAGAATTCAAAATTTTATAATAATTTCATTTAATATTATTTCAATCATTACATAAAAGTTATTTTCAATTTCCACCATTTATTTTGTTTTTACCGTTTCAAATTACAATTAGTTTACAATTTTGTGGGATGATTTCTTTTCATTATATTAATTTCGTTTGCTTATTATTACTTATTAATATTATATATTTATGTTAAGAAGTTATTTAGCGTCTAGATTTCTTTTCCATTCATATCATTGGCAAATTCCAAGCCTTTGATTAAGATTGCCTTTGTCGTGGATTACAATTAGAATGGTGATCCATGCAGTTGTTATAATTGCTTAAGCTGTTATTGATTTCAGAGTACTTAGTACCTTTTAATAGGAAAATGTTTGTTCTTTGTGTTAATAAATGATTATCAGCAAACACGTTTATAAGTATATATATAATATATATATATATATATATAAATATATCTATATATATATTATATTATATATATATATTATTATATAATCTATATATATATATAATATAATTA
>JABUQX010130849.1:0-5000 GCA_015478945.1 Trachelipus rathkii
AAGCTATTCTTTCAGATTACTGCCTATAATCATATTTGACTAAATGTCCCCCAAAAGCTTTTCAAAAAAAACGTCAATGCGTTCTTCGCCATACTAGTTTGTCCAGTATAACAAACGGTAGTTTGAGCTTATTTTTCCGCTTGGTAAAACATTTATTTCTCAACATCAAGATCTGTTTTCTTGCCTCTAGAGGAATTCAAAAAATGGGGAAATGCAATTTTTAAAAAAGCTTACTTTATGTATAAGTAAATGGTATTAATACCTTTTTAAAAGGCTTCGTGTCTTATGTACGGTAGTATTATATATATCGTAATATTTATTATTATTTGTTATTTGAATAGTTTTTAATCTATATGTGTATTCTTTTTATTATATCTCTTATTTCTATTATTATCTTATATTCATATTATATTTATTTTTTATATCATTTATATATTTATTTCTTATTAATTCTATCGTTATTATCCTATAACTCTACTTATATATCTTATATTCCTATCTATTTATATCTGTATTTTTACTTACTTATTTATATTTTTTATTCATTTATTATATTATCCTATTATTATTATATATTGTAAGGTATATATTTTTTTATTATTATTTTTCCTTACTATCTACATCACCTATTATTGTATTATATTTAGGTTTCATATTTTATATATAATTCTTTTATTCTTACTTATAATTTATTTCATTTCTTCTTATCTCTTATTTATCTTCTATATCTTTTTACTTTTTCTCTTCTTGTATTTCTTCCTGATCTTTGATTACTATATTATTAGCATATATCATCTACTTCTTCCTCTTACTCACTATATACTATATTTATTTTATATATCTCTCTTACCCTATTATATATATTATCTATATTATATATATATATATACTACTTATATATTATATTATATATACCCCTATACTATATTCTCTGTATATATACTATCATCTTAGTCCTTAACCTTACAGTATCATAATATATTAGTATATAATCAATATATTTTAATTAGAGAATCCAACAAGATTTTTCTCAATCTTCTTTCTGTAGTTGCTTTAATATCTATTACTACTATCCCTATATATATACTTATTTCCTTTTGACGCGGCTTTCTATTCATTTCTACCTCTATATAGTTCTTTCTCTTCCACCTTCCTTTTAATCGTCTATGTTGCGCGGCTCTTATGCCCTGGGGAAAGCACAGGAGGCGCGGGCCTCCTCCTACACCAATTTGAATTCAATTAATTGTTAATAAAATAACTTGCAAATTCATTTTTAATACGATTTGAAACAATCTTCACTTAAACTGTGATACATAGAAGACATTTTAATTAGAAAGATCACATTTATTCTCTTTCGGCGTACCAATTTAAAATACCGTAACACCATGTTTGATTCTTAGGAATTTTTTCTGATTTTTGAGGCTTACGGCCTGCAGAATACATTATAATGCTTTCAAAACACTGGTTGTCATGGCAACTGTGAAAAGAAACCTTTATTACTCTTTTGTCTATTTTGATTGGATTTTTCCAACAAAGCCTCATCTCGAACAACGTGCATATAATAACTCCAAATTTGACAACTCTACTCATAAGTAGACGTTTCCCTTTGCAATAAACAAATTCACACAAAATAAATAGAAAACTATTTTTTAAAAAATGAATTAATATTATATTAAGAACCTTATTTATGGGTATATATTATGTTATAATATATTTTTATTATATATATATATATATATATATATATAATTATATTTATTTAGTTTATATACTTATATTTAATAATGGTTATATTTATTTTAGTAGGGTATATATCTAGGATATTATATTTTTATTATTTTAAGAGAAAAAATGAGATCGAGAGGTATTGAGAGAGAGAGAGAGAGGAGAGGAGAGAGAGAAGAGAGATGAGAAGAGAGAGAGAGAGAAAAGTTATAAAAAGGTACTCAGGTACTCATTTTATGCCTAAGCGTGTAACGAAGTCGAAGGAATAGTCCCAGATTTGGGGACTCATGCGGGGGCAACCGACTAAGTTTTCCGAGTCATCGTAATTTAGAATTTTATAGCTTGTGATCATTGATCGGGCTGTATGGTGGATTTTCAGCCCTGTCAATCTAAGTCTAGAGTTTAACTCTAAACTGGCAAGGTGATAGCCATCCTCCCTCATGATGAAGGGATTGCGATTGGAGCCGATGAAAAGCTTGCAGAAATCTTCGCCCGCTTCACCTATCGCATGAATTGTTTGGCGGAATTTATGAAAAGCCTGCTGCAAGGATTTACACAATGATTTAAAGGCAAACATCAACGCTGGGGAAGAAAACCATCAACGTTGTTGTGTGGTTTTGATTTGGCGTTGTTACGATTCTTTCGTATTGTTGGTGGTTGTTTTTTCTGGTTTTTGTACGAACGGCAAGGAAATAAATTAATAAATTTTATTGTTTATTGATTATAAATTTTATAAGGAATATGTGTATGACTTAATGTATTTTATGATTTTAATAGGGATTGGGTCCTAGAGACTAGGCACTTAAAGCAGTAATCTATCTACTTCAGTTGAGATACATTTCCCAGGTTGGCTTACGAAAAAGATGAAAATTAGTGCTTCGGATGATGAGTTCAAACGGAAATGGAAACAGCAGGTTAATAAATCAGTTCTCTTGCCTGCCTAGAATCAAGTTGGAATTTTTAGGTTTTAACCATCCCCTATTAAGTTGGAATTATGAAGTATTACACTTATTCGGGATTTATAAATATTGCGTTCGTCTTACCAGTTATGGGCATTTTGGAAGAACTGGTCAATCAAGTAAACCGTCCATATTCCTTAATCTACAAGTTTGTTTCCGGTATTTACTCGATTTTTGTCCTCAAATTTATGACTTTCTTATTTTGAATTTGTTGCAATATTTAACTTATGCAGCTGACTGGTGTGAGCTGTATCTCTATTTCTGACGTTTAATTTCCTCGTTGCTTAACTATTTATCCTTAGGTCTCTTTCGTATTGGAAAGAAGCCGCAGTGAAATTAGTGTTTGAACAGTGGAGTAATTCCAAGCCTGATAAAGGATCTATACTTTTTATCTTAATCCTTAAGAGAAAAAGGTTAAGAAGTGCCGAATAAATTTCTTTTGTGAAAAGAAATCATTATATTGTCCTCTTATTTTGTCTGTTTTGAGGATTTTTCCACAAAAGCCGGTCCTCGTCCGAACACGTCCATAAAATGAACGTCCCAAATTTGACACATCCTAACTGCATAATGTAGAGTTTTTTCCCTCTCTCTCTCTTGCATAAATATAATGAAACAAAATAAAGAACACTTTTCTTTCTAAAAAAAATTAATTATCAACTTTTTAATTATATTATTATATATATATATATATATTTTAATATATATATATATATAATTATAAATTATATTATATTATATATATATACTATTAATATATATATATATATTGGATTTTATATTATATAATATATATTATATATATATATATATATATATATTTAGGAGAGAGAGAGAGAGAGAGAGAGAAGCAGAGTAGATGAGAGAAGAGAGAGAGAGAGAGAGAGAAGTTATACTAAATTTACTATATTGGACGGATTGCCAATGGTTTGTAAGAAGCAAAGGAAAAAAGTCCCAGAATTGGGGACTGATGTGGGGGCAACGCTAAGTTCGAGCACGTAAAGATTTTAAGTGTGATTAGAGCCTGTATTTTGGATCACCCTGTCAATCAGTCTAGGTTTAACTCTAAACTGCAAGGTAGATAGCCATCCTCCCTCATGATGAAACTGTGTTGTCCATAACATTAAGAATGCATACGTGGTTTTGTGATATGCGGAATTATGAAAACTACGATTGAATATAACAGAGGAATGGAAGGAAAAATCCAAGGAAGAAGAAAAGATCCGTAAAGCAACGCAAAGTGAAATAAATTAAATAGATTTATTGTTAATATAATTATAATTTAATTTTAAAAGGAATTGTTATTGAGCAAGTAATTTAATTTTTTAATATTTGATTGTTCCTAGAGACTAGGCAACTTAAACAGTAATAATCTACTCAGGAGATAATAATTCCCAGGTTGGTTTACGAAAAAGATGATAATTAGTTCGTCGGATGTGAGTTCAAACGGAATACGGAATTGGAAACAGCAGTTAATAAATTCAGTGTTCTCCTTGCCTGCCTAGAATCAAGTTGGAATTATAGGTTTAACCTCCCCTAAAGTTGGAATTATGAAGTATCACACCTTATTCGGGATTTATAATGGTGTTATATAAAGTATGGCATTTTAGAAATGGTTAGTAAGTAACCGTCCATATTCTTTTTATTTTAATTTCAAGTTGTTCCGGTATTTACTCGATTTGGTCCTCAAATTTATGATTTTCTTATTGTGAATTATTGAATTTTAAATTATCTACTTTCCGGAGATTATGTGCTTTATTTTGACGTTTTATTTTCCTCGTTGCTAAACTATTTTATCCTTAGGTCTCACGAGCATTACCAGTGAATTTAGTGGAAGTGAGAATTACCAAAAGTGATAAAAGGATTTGGCGTAATTTTTTTGGGCGCAAATTTTTTAATAAAGGGAAAAAATTTATAAAAATTTTTTGTTTAAAAAATTTTAAACCTTTTTTAAAATCTTATTTAAAAATTGTTAGGCTAGATTAGTTATTAGGGCAAACGATATTGAATTAAATATTATTAGGGTAATAATTATAAAGGTTTAAAATATAGAAGTTAATTTTATTTGTTTAAGAAATAATATTTGTGAAATACATTATTAAGAAAATCTTTTGCCTTTTGTTTTTCCTTCGTTTTTTTGTTGTTTTAATTCATGAGTTGGTTAAACTTGCATTTTGATCGATTATTTGAGTCCGATTTACAGAATCTTACAGGATTTATAAGGAAACCAGTCAGATTTATTACATTAATATATAGTTATATATATATATTTTATATATATATATATAATATATAATAATTTATATATTTATATATATA
>JABUQX010130850.1:0-14254 GCA_015478945.1 Trachelipus rathkii
CCAAGAATATTTCAGCACCACTCCGCACATGCAAGTCGAAAGGTGCACAGCTCCACATCCACGATCAATGCTTTGCCGTCTTCAATACCTTGTTTATTATTTCAAATAGGCATGGCCTAAGCTCCTATTATAATAATAGCTCATGTCTTATAGTCCAATATCTGGCTATATTTAGCTCTATGGTACAATAAGATATACCTTTTATTCTTAAATATTGTTGTAAATATGAATAAATTGTATAATTTATAATGTTATTATAATTATTTTTATACTATAAATGTCTTAAGATTATATATAATATTTATTTTATAATATTAATAGATTTTTTATATTATTATATATGTCTATATATATATTTAAATTATAATTCTATTATACATTAAAATGATTTTCTGTTCGGCTTAAAAGTGGTATCGTAATATTTTAAATGGTAATTCTTTAATGGTAATAAGATTTGTTCCTTAGATTAAAAGCATTGAGTTAATTAATGATCTTAATTCCACATTCAATTATAGCCTTTGTCATGTAGTTTTAAAATAAGTATATCATTTTTTTAGTATCTTTTTATATTTAGAATTGTTAATTATGACTATACAAATCTGCCCGCAAACGGGTAACCTGAAAATTCCAATAAATATTATTTTCTATGAAATTTAAAAAAAATTATTATAATTATATATATTATATATTAGATTATATATTATATCTTATGGAGTACGATTTTAGAAAATTTAAAAATATAAATTTAATTGTAAACTACATATAAAATCTTAATATAATATATATTAGATATTAGACATAGTAAATATATATATAATATATATATATATATATATATATATATATATATTATATATATTATATGATATTAATATATTATATATTAAATATATATATATGATTATATATTAATATTATTTAATATAATATATGTATATATATATATAAATAATTAATAGTTTTTTATTATATTAAGTATATATTATAACTCATTTTAATGTATGGTTTAATTTTTTTAATTTAATCTAATATTAGTTTTAAGCACACACTAATTTTTTTTTATTATATATTTATATTTATTTTACTTTTAATTTTATTTATAATTCCAAACTATTTATTTTATATGTTTTAATTTATTTACTATTTAAGTTCCACACTATAATAAAACACGATAATAAATTATGTCGCACCAGTGATTCAATTAAGAATATCACGTATAACCTATCACACTCATTTTAATCAATAACAATATTTTTTTAAACTATAATAATAGTCAATGTTTATACCTTAACATTAAAGTAATTAAATATTATATATGGAATTTAGATATAATATAATATACTAATAATTTTATATATATCATATATACTATATTATATATATATATATATCATATTATATTATCTTTAGTTAATAATGTAACTAAAGAAATAAAAATACATTACTCTCATATATATATATATACCCATACTAATACGCACACACACACTCACACATAACTACACTAATAATCATCCACACACACACCACATCCACACACACACACATCACTAACTACACTGGTAATAATAAAAATATAATAAAGATTAATTATAGTACAACTAGTACAAGTCACCTAATCTAAATTAATATACACTTAAGTACACTATGAATAAACAGTCTAACATTAACAAGATCTATACTTAACACATTATGTAAAGTAACTAAAATGGCAGTAGTACGCACGGCTTATTCCGGCACCTAAAATTTTGGCCTTGTATTTACCTCCACCTGACCTCGACTTGATTGCTTATCCTCAATTAGTTATATTTAGCCCAGCTGACCTTTTCATGACGTGATACCTTCGAACTATATATGAACGAATCTGACCTTTTTGGCTAAAAATTCTTTACTCTGCTACTTTAGATCACTTACTTTTTATTTGGGCAATATTATGAACTTTATTTGAGGACCTTGGATCTACTTAGTATTACTTGACCCTCATTAGACCGATTCTATTGACCTTATTATTGGGCCTAGACCTTATTTCCGGACGACGTCCTAATCAAAATAACAACAGGAGTTTGGGGAATACTCTTCTAGAAGCGCATCAGAGAAGAGAACATTTCTATTTTTAAGAAGCTCCATGAATTCTCTTCAACAAATATTATCACTGTTGCTGAAGAATGAAGCGACGCACTCCGCGCTAGAACATTTGCATATTTCTCATTCTAAATTGTTCAATTCGGGCTATTACTGACCTCTTAATAATTTTGTTTTTACCCCGTAACAATGATTCTTATGATCTAGACTATTTTATTTGTGGAAGCTTTCAATCTAAGGGTGTCCTTTTGGACACAATCCGTTTGATCATTTTGCTTACTTAAATACTCTTCAACTACTTGCTGAGTCGTAAGTGGCAGCATCTATATTTTTGGTCTTTTAAGTCTAAAATGATTGAAAGACAAAGACAACACTTTTCTAAGAATTTTAATATGGTAAAATCATTGATAGCCATATGAGAATTTTTGAGTACTTAAAAAGTGTTTAACTGTTAGGGCTACTCATATATAGAAACTACTATTTACTTTTTCGGCTATTTGTATATTTTATATGTTGGGCTAACCGCATTAATAAGTTATCTTATCCCACCTATATACTATATACTATTATATATTATATATAATTATATATATTTAATGTTGCTATAATTTTCATTGTAAAATATTTTGTCATAGGAGGGTTCAATCATAAAATATATTGATTTACTCTACCCACACTTCCTTATTCTAAAACGATATTCAATTCAGGTAAGGCAGCAGACGTGGGCTTTAAAGAGATTAAGATTAATACAGCAGGAAAAACAGATTGAAGTCATGGAATTCCACAAAAAGACTGCGAGGATAATAGCGAAGATGGCCCATTATATTTTATTATATTTATATTATAGTTCTTGATTATATTATATATTATATTATATTATAATATAATTATTAATTAAATATATTATTTTAATTTTATATTTATTTATAGGTATTCTCTATTATATTATATTACTCTTTCAACACTATTATTATTAAACTATCCAGAGCTACTACCTTTTTATAAACCATTATAGCTTCGTCAACAAAGTTAATAACCCAAATAGCGTTAATAATTTAAAACCGAAGCATTCTTTGGGAAGCTTCTAAAAGCTTTCAACAATCTATTAAACCTATCGATTGTTAATTATCATTGTACGGTCAATTAATTGTATGGGAATATCTCCGAATAAATAGCTTTATTTTTAAGGTAAGTTTTTTTTCTTTCTGCTTTTTTTTTTTTTTTTTTTTTTGTTTTTAGCGAGGTGAAGACTATTTTCCTTTTGTCGCTAAAAATATCTTGCAGGATATTCATAAGTTTTGTGCTTTGGGTTATGTATTAAATATGCGTTCTTTATTTTTTTTAATCATTACAAAAAATTGAATAGTTATTGATTTTTAAAATCCTTTTTATAGCTCTACTATTTTTGTATATGTTATTTTTTTATGTTAAGCTTCCCATATTATGAGGGTAATTTTATCGCACACAATTATTGCCAAAAACAATTTTAGGGTTTTGAATATTTACAGTGATATATGAACTTTAATTGTGTATAATGACTCAATATAAAAATTTATACAATTTAACTTTTTTTAGAATAGTTTTAATTCATTGGCGCTCTTAAATTAGGGCTCTGCCCGTGGCGGTGGTGTTTATCTTCCGTAATAAACAACAGACTGGACGACTGGCCTTTCAAACACCGAGCCATTCATGGTTCTTGCAATTTTTCAATTTCATATAGTAATCACTTTAGAATATTATGCTAAGAAATATTATTTTATCGTTGATTATTTGAAGTCCATTTGGTGTTCAGGACCTAACTCCCAGATTATAACCCAATTCTGTTCTCTGGGGTGAGCTTATCTTGTCATCTTTGCTGGGCATAATACTTTGATGACGAGTAACCATATTTTGAGGCTGTACAAAAAGACTAAGAAAAGAACGGGGTTTTTTATGATTATTTTTCATGGAGAATTCAATTTTGTTCGTGGGCCAATCACTTAAAGTGTTCATATTAATGTTTACATAAATTATAGTCTTTCACTTTCATTTTGCTTTTAATGTGCCACGTTTACGAATAAAGAATTAAATTTAATGTAACAGATTTAAGTGGAGTATTATATACCATATATTATATATATATCTATATATTATATATTATTATTTATATATATATATATATAAATGGTATAAATATAATATAATTTTACAAACGTTTATATAATATGTGTTTGATATCTTTTATTTGCTATAACGCACACATCGCATTTAACACTACGAATTCAACATCGCAACATATATGTGCAAAAATATATTCAACAATTTTTTAAGCTTTTATAATATTTTTACAAACGTTTATTATCATAATAATACTTTAAGTATTTTTTTTAAAACAAACTCTACTTTGTTCTTTTTATTCTGTTCTTTCTATGCTCAATTGTGTTCTGTTCCTCAGTATTTTGTTTTACTCTGTTCCGTTTTCCTTTATTACTGGGTCCTTTGTTCTGTATTTTTAAATTTTCTTTTCGAATTTCATTCTTCCTTGTTTTAGTTCATCATTTATTATTTTCTGCTCGTTCTGTTTTCTGGTCTATATTCTATTTCTTTGATCTATTCTTTAGTGCTACTGTTTCATAATTTACTTCTCTAACTTTTTTTTCTGCTGCAAATACATATTTCTTAGAGAAATACCTAATATTTGATTAACTCAATTTGACAGTAACCCTTGTGCAATTTCTAAAAACTTGGCATTGTGAATTTGCACTTAGCTTTCGGTCAAATTATTTTCGTACTAATAGTTATAAATTTTTTACGTCTCTTCATTTTCTCGGGGCAGAAACTTGGGGCTATTAAGCCTGTATTAAAACATACATATTTATTTACAAGCATTACGACATGTATACATACACGCTGTAAAAGGGCAAAGATGACAACTGACCAACTCCATTAATATATAAACCAGAAAAGATAAAAAGAAAGAAAATGAAGCCAAAGAATATTCAAGCGCGCAGCGGCGTTTTAATTAATAGCAATTCTAGACTGAAATAGAAATATGTTTCAGAAATAAAATAAGAAAGAAAAAAAAAGCTTCTTGTAAAGGAAAGGAAATTTCTAATTAATTAATTGAAAACATTAAAAGTCTCATAATATTAAAAGGAAAAATAAACATCTAACATCTCAGAAACCGAAAGGATAGTGAAACTGATTCAAAATCAAGATAAATATTATTGTTATATAACTGCTGCTACTACTACTAATAACAAATAATCAGTACAATAAGATATAATAATATAATATATTATATAATAATTAATAGAACAATAATATGGAATAAATATAATATATATTAATAATAAGATATCAATTAATACATTTTTACAAATAATCAAATGATAATAATCAAATAATAAATTTGAACAATAAGTTTTTAGATTTTACATAAGAAAAAATGGTTATTAATGAAGAAGATTATATTTATCTTTGCGGGATCGTGACGTAATTAGAGTTCAGTAGAAAATCAAAAGGCTCACCTAATTGAATCTACAAATTCCATATTAAACTTTCGCAACTTATAATATATATATATCTATATAATATATATATATAATACTGATATACTAAGTGTATATTATTATAATATATATATTATATTATTGATACTACGAGTGAAAATATAACTATTTTATATATAAATATATAATATATATATATATCATATATAATATATATAGATATTACGTTATTTTATAGTCTATATACGTATACTATATAATATATATATTATATTTATACTATCTTAAAATATATATATTATATATATTATATTTTAAATATATATATAATAGTATATATAATAATATATATATATATTTATTATATATATATATAATATATTTTATAATATATATATATATTATATATACTTATATATAATATATATACTATATATTATTATATATAATATACTCTATATATTATATATAATTTTATATTTATATTATATATTATATATTATATATATATTCTTTTAGATAGTTTTTGTGAATTTCAGAAATTGTTTTACTATAGAATAATATAATGCCAATATTATTTCAGTAATGGGTAATGGCATTATTTGTCCTTAACTATCTGATGAGGAGGATGTGGTTGTTGTCGAAAAGATAACATTGGGTTGAAAGCTCAAGAAAATTATTAATTATAAAATATGCGCTATAGATTTACTTTACAGTTTATTATTTACAACTGGATGTTCCCATTGTGAGATTATCACCGGAAGGAGTTTGAAATTATTGCATCACTGGGGTTTGATGGAAAGTTGTTTGAAGTTATTACGTCATTGGCGTTTAATAAAAATTTAGTTTGAAGTAATGCGTCATTGGAGTTTGATGGAAAGGGGTTTGAAGTTATTGCGTCATTGGGGCTTGATAGATAGAAGGAGTTTGAAGTTATTGCATCATTGGGATTTGATGGAAAGGAGTTTGAAGACATTACATCATAATCGTGAGCCGGAAGTTTGATATATAAAATTCTTCATATAATAAACTTTTTTTATGATGACTTTGCATATTAATCTAACACTGAAAAAAGATAAATGCCCTTTATCTTTTTATGTTTGTATGACTTCTATTTTGTAGGTAATGGTTAAAAATTAAATTATAGTTTTTGTGTAAATGTAAAGAAACTTAAAAAACTTTTTAGTTGTTCCTACAATTCCTTAAGAAATAGAATATATATATATATATATATATATAATATATATATATAGTATAATAATATTATATATACTCATATATATATATGATAGCATAAATATTTATGTTTGTATATATATTTCATATAAATTATATATATATATTTATTGGGCAACCAATGGTCCTAAGTGGGTTGAACCCTTACCCTTGAGATGGTATGCAGAGTGTTACCTCGAGCAACGATTGGCTAGCCACATCGTGGTCTCAAGGTAACACTCTGGAGTACCATCTCAAGGGTAAGGCTTCAAACCCACTTAGGACCATTTTGAAATATACAAATAATTGGTGCGTTTTGATTGGCACAAACATCTTTGAAATATATATATATTATATATATATATATTATATATATAGTATATCAATTTTAATAAATTTAAAATTCATTTATATATAAATAAAAATATCATTACTATATATTATATATACTATATACTATATATATATATATATATATTAGAATAAATATAATAACTAATATAAATATATAACTATATATATATGATATATTAATTATCTTATATATAGTATTACGTATATATATATATATATATAATATTATATAATATATAATATATATATATTCAGAATTTTCAGCACCCCAACCACACAAACACCCAAAAAAGTTGAAGAAAGGCGAAATTCAACACCCCCGGGCCCCCCCCATTTTGTTTGCACGTACGGACATCCTATATTTCAATTGGCATACTACTGTATACTATTCCAAGGAACTTATGTGCAACATCGCACTATCAACCGGTGAGTTACCTAACCCTAATATACTAATAAATAGTATATATATATATTAATTATATATATATATATATTATATATATATATATATAGTATATATATATATATTATATATCAATTATGACGGAAGGGTCTAGAGTCTTTTGTCTCATCAACTTTTATTAACTGTCTTTTAATCTCCATCGCTGGTCTTCAAAACTATTTCAGAGGCACAACAACTATTGCTACTACTTCGAAAAAAAAAAAAACTCGTGTGTCCGCTTTTTTTAAAAAGGCTGATAAAGAGCTGTAATGACTCATACTAACTCCTGCGGATTTTCTCACTCCTATCTGCTCAAAGTTTTTTACCCATTTATATCTGAATACGTGAACATTCTTTTTAAATCAATGTGTTTTTCAGGTATGAAGGCTTCATTCAATCACAATAGTTATTCTATATTTTTTTTGTTTACTACAAACTACCTTCAAAACGCTGAGTATTTGTGCGCAATGCTTTATGATGCTTTCTATATGGTGTTTTTCAATTCATAACTATATAATCTGACACTACTTATATATATTTTTATCATATATATATAATATATATATATATATAATATATATATATATGTATATAATATATATATATATATATATAATATATATAATATTATATATATATATAATTATATTATATAATAATATATTATATATATATATATATCATAATATATCTACAGTTTATATATATATTATTATACTATATACATATATATATATATATAGTAAGGCTCCCCATCACCTATCTCGGGGGATGCGTTCTAGACCCCCCGCGATAAGTGAAAATCCGGGAAGTAGCGGGCGAAGAGAAAAATATTTCCAACTACTTTTCCCCCTTATTCTAAACTAACACTTTTTAAAAATGTACCTGTGTAAACCTTACTAGCTTTATATAAGCTATTATATATATATATCACTACTCATAAAATAATATATATATATATATATATATTATATATCTATATAGTAATATATAATATATATATTATATATATAGTAGGTATAATATATATATAGTAATAGTGTGCGGTGTACGATTCACATCAGCAACTACATAGCTCCAGCGAGTCTATCTGTTCCTTACAGTTTAACAAAGATAGGAGAGAGAGAGAGAGAGACGAGAGAGAGAGAGAGAGAGAGAGAGAATTCAAACCACACGAGAATTTGCATGTACATACATATTACTTGTATGCTTATGCATGTACATGTATGTTATATAGTGTGTGTATATTTTAAGCTTTTATACTGTAAAAACTTCCTATGCTATTAAATACGTATTATTATATAATATATTAATAATACTATATATATATATATATATATTATATTATATATATTAATATACTATATATATATATTATATACTATATATATAAATATACTCATATATATATATTATACATAGATATATATATATATATATATATATATAACTATATATATATATAATATATATATACTATTTATATATATATATAATATATAATCTCATATATAATAAAAATTATACTATATAACCTTATTTATTATATATATAGTATTATAAAAAAAAATTAAAATGCCTACGAAATAGTGAAAGGAACTTCATGTACTGAAAGCCGCGAAAGTGAACACGCAACGATATTTGCGAGTTAATTAACTGTATATATATATGTATATTATATATATATAATTTATATATATATTAATATATATAATATATATATATAATTGTATATATATAATATATATAAACATTAATGGCACCACATCACGGCTCACACTTAACTAGAGATGGGCAAAAATAAAAAAAATAAAGAGAGAACCCCCCACTCCTTCTAACACAATTCCCTCAAGGTAGGATGCAATCTTTTAGGCCTTAAGAGATTAAGATTAAATACAGCATGAAAAAAAACAGATGAAGGCAAAGAATTCCACAAAACAGATGTTTCTGAAAAGGGTGAGGAATTCAGCAATTTCATTATTATTATTATTATTATTATTATTATTATTATTATTATTATTATTATTATTATTATTATTATTATTATTATTATTATTATTATTATTTTTATTATTTTTCCGTTCAACCTATTATCATCAATGAAACTATGAAAGCTATTACCCTTTTTATAGCCATTATAGCCTCGTCAAAAAAGTTAATAACCCAAATAGCATTAATATTATAAAACCGAAGAATTCTTTGAGAAGCTTCTAAAAGCCTTCAACAATCTATTAAACCTATCGATTGTTAATTTTCATTGTACGTTCAATTAATTGTATGGGAATATCTCGAATAATAGCTTCATTTTTAAGGTAAAGTTCTTTGTGTTTTTTTGGCGTGTGTCCGACTGACAAATTATTTTCAATACTTTTGTGCGAAACTGTCGTAAAGGTAATATTATAAATTTTGTGTTTGGGTTATATATAAATACGTTCTTTATTGGTTTTTACATTAAAAGAAGAATATTAGTATTGGTTTTTAAAATCTTTTGTTAGATTCCATAGATTGAATTTGTTTTTCTATGTAAACTATCCCAATTTATGAGAAATATTTTATGACATTTAGCCAAAAATAAATATTAGGTATTTGAATATTTTACAGTAACATATGAACTATAATAAGGATTTTTAATTCACCTATATAAGTAACTACTTTTTAAAAACGACCCCAATCATGGTTCTTCAATTTCAATATTCATATAGTACTCTTTATAATTTATTAAAGAATTTATTTTATTTTTTGTAAAATCTTTATAGTGTTAAATATATAAATTAGAAGTATCTCGATGAGTGACATAAGATATGAAGCTTTTAAATCATGAATTTAGATTGAAAAATGAGTGACTTAAGCGACTTTTTACATTTTCATTTTAATAAAGGAAAATGGGTGATTTAATTATTTTTCCATTCCACTATATATTTTTAAAAAGTTGTATCTAATTGAATGAAAAATAAGGAATACAGGTGCATTTCTGATACGATTTACTTTACATTTTCCTTACCTTTATCTTAGCAATGATTTTAAATTTACCTTACCTTTATATTTAAATTTAAATTTATATTGCCTTATATTTAACTTATATTTAACCCCCACCTTACATTTATTTCACCTTTACCTTTACTTTAACTTACGTTGCATTTTTTTTATCATTACCTTTACCAATTTTTTTCTATCTTAAGTTGCATTTATTTTTCAGTTACTTATCGTTACCTTACTCTACCTTACATTTACCTTACTTATTTTACCTTTACCTTACATTTACCTTACCTTTACCTTTACCTTCGTTTATCACAGTGAAAAACATTGATTTTGAGCTTTCTTAATTTACTTAATTTATTATTCATGAACCTTTATAAAGATTCATATAACCAAAAAGTAAAGAAAGTATAAATCTTAAAGCTTATTTTACAACACACAAACTCCACTTTGATCTTTTCTATTCTGTCCTTTCTCTGTTCTGTTATGTTCTGTTATTCAGTATTTTGTTCTACAATGTTCTCTTTTTCTGTATTCTAGGGCCTGTTCTGTATCTCAATGTTCTTTCGATATTCTTTCTTATTTTGTTCATTATTGTTATATTCGTTCTGTTTTCTGTTCTATTTTTTAGTGCTCTGTTCTTTTCTGTTTTGTCCTGTTTTATTCTCTGTAATTTTTTTCTGTTCAGTTCTTATAAATTGTCAATAATTTGATATCAAATTGAACGTAACCTTTGTGTAATTTTCTAAAAACTTCGGTCTAAAATGAAGCTTGAGCTCCATTAAGCCCTGCTATGACATACATATATATTTAAAAGCATTAAATGTGATTACATGCTGCACTGCATGAAGGTAAAAAGCACTCAAAAGTGCAAAGAAGACAGTACACCATTCATCTCATTTAACTCAAATAAACAGAAAGGAAAGAAAAAAAAAGAAGAAAAAGAAAACAGCAAAGCGCGATGTGGTTAAAGATTGTTCTTGGGTCTATTCAACTAAAAAGAAATATGCTTCAGAATTAAATTATTATTAAAAAAATTCTTCTTTCCGAAGGAAATTTCTAATTAATGTGAAAAGGCATTTTGTTTTAATAAACACAAGAAATTATAATTATTAAAGGAAAAAATCAAACATAAATAATCCACCGTAAAGAAAAAGATAATTTTAGGGTAACAAAAAAGCACGCAAACAAACAAAAAAACTTTTCTTTGCGATATTTTATTAAATATACTACTACTACTATACTACTAATAATAATAATAACTACTAATACTATAATACAATAATAATCAATAATAATACTAATACATACTAATAATAATAATAATAATATAATAATATAATAAAATAATAATAATAATAAACATTATAAATTTTAACAAATAACCTATTTGGAATGAGCGTACGAAGTTTATTAAAATTAACCTTCAGATAATGCGTGCAATTAGAGTTCAGTTGAAAATAAAGGTCATAATTGAACCAAAATTTTAATAAAGAACACTTTCGCACGCTGCTAATATATATATAAGTATTATTATAATATTATCCTAATATATATATATATTATATTAAGTATATATAATTATTATATATATATATATATTATATTATATAGTATATATATATATATATGATATATATTTAGTATATAATACATATATATAATATATATATATATATATATATATATTATATTCCTTTAGATGGTTTTTTGTAAATATCTTGTTCAGAAATTGTTTTACAATAGAATATTATAATGCCAATATTATTTCAGCAATAGGTAATGGTATTATTTGTCCTTAACAATTTGATGAGGAAGTGTTTGTTATTGAAAAGTTAGCATTGGCTTGAAAGCTCAAGAAAATTTTTAACTATAAATACAATAAATATGTGGATTACTTTTTGTTATTACTACATTGGATAGTCATTGGGATTTCAGGGAAGAAGTTTGAAATTATTGCATCATTGGGCTTGATGGGAAGGATTTTAAGTTATTACATTATTGGGATTTGATGGAAAGTTGTTTGAAGTTATTGCGTCATTTGCGTTTGTTGGAAATTTAGTTTGAAGTTATTGCATCATTGGGGTTTAATGGAAATGAGTTTGAAGTTATTGCGTTATTGGGGCTTGATGGAAAGGAGTTTGAAGTTATTGCATCAAGTTATTGCATCATAATCGTGAGCCTAAGTTGATGTATAAAAATATTTCTTGAAAATGATTTTATTTACGAACATTTGCATATTAATCTTAACACCGAAAATAGTAAAATGCACTTTTATTTTTTTGTTTGTATGATGTCATTTGTAGGTAATAAAAAATTAGATATAGTTTTGTGTAATTGTAAAAAAAAAATTAAACTTTTATGGTATTCCTACAATTCGTTAAGAAATAGTATATGGTATATATATATATATATATATATATATATATATATATATATATATATATATATATATATATATATATATATATATTCTTCTTTCTGCTCTTATATATATATATATATATATATATATATATATATATATATATATATATATATATATATATATATATATATATATATATATATATATAATTTCAGGCTTCGGCACCCCCTCCCGCAAGAAAGTGAGGCACCACCAGTCATTTATTTGTTTTCACCAGTACGACACCTCTATATTTCAATGGGCATATATATTTCAAGGGAATTATTGCAACACCCAACCGCACCCGGTGAGTTAACTAGCAGAAATATATATTATATATATATATATATATATATATATATATATATATATATATATATATATATATATATATATATATATATATATACTATACTAGAGTTCTATATATATATATATATATATATATCCTCCGGTATGCAGAGGTCTTTCAAATTCCTCAAGAATTGGGAAAATTTCAGAAGCACAAAGACATCAAATTTTAAGGCGTCATTTTCCAATACACACCGTTTGAAAGCTGAAAAGAGCTCGTATGACTCAACTATCTACCATGTTTTTGCTCATAAATCTGTTTCAATTTTCTGACCTTCATAATGAATCGTAATCACTTTTACCATCGACTCTATCGTAATTGTGGAAGGCTTCATACAATAACTCTCCATTGCATTTTTACTTAAATCTCTTCAAACGCTGAGTATTAAGTGGCATGCTATCTATATTATGGTCCTTTAAGTTTTATATATATATATATATATATATATATATATATATATATATATATATATATATATATATATATATATATATATATATATATATATATATATATATATATATATATATATACCTTCTTAACTATAATAATAACCATATATATATATTACGATGCCACCACTCACTTCCAGGATCCTTTTTTTAAGGAAGGGGCCAAAAAAAATAATAAAGACACCCCAACCAATCTCTTCTTTTGCCCTTGCAATTCCCTCAATAGCAGAAGCGCAGACGTGGGCCTTAAAGAAAGGAAGATTAAATACAGCTGGAAAAACATATGAAAGCAAGGAATTCCACAAAACAGACTTGGCTGGAAGAAGGTGGCACCATTATTATTATTATTATTATTATTATTATTATTATTATTATGTGTGTGTGTGTGTGTGTGTGTGTGTGTGTATTATTATTATTATTTGTTATTTCATTTCAAACTATTATTATCTTTGAAACTATCACAGTTATTAACCCTTTTCATAT
>JABUQX010130851.1:2500-31731 GCA_015478945.1 Trachelipus rathkii
TTAATGCGATATTCGTAAATGATATATCGATAATTAAAAATTAATCGAGTCGATGCCGTAGCTTTCTTGATCGATAAAATATTGTAAAAAATGGTGGTCGGACGATTTGGTATATATGGAGAGATATTTGTGCGGGACCCAAATGCTGTCGCCAAAAATCCTGTCGACGCAAATGATGGTCGACGTTTTTTGACACGCTTCTGAAAATTCTGAAAGTGTTCTGGCGTGTCGGAACCCATTTTCCCCTGTCGAGAATTATGTATACGGTTTCCCGGTTTTCCTTCTGATATTTGGGAAATTTCGTATCTTATATAGTCGGAGGCACATGGGAGGCGGGTGCCTGGAGAAGCTTAATTTCGATGATTAAGACTACTTATTTATAATACATATATATATATGTATATGATTAGTGATTAGTCTTAGGACTATTAAGATTATGTGAGAGTTATATAGTATATTATTAGTTAATATACTATATATAGATTAATAATACAGTGCTATAGATAATAGTATATATATATATATAGTAATTAATTATATTATAAGTATATATCTATTATATATGTATATATATATGGTTACGCTTATCTGCTTTACGCGACTCCCGTCATGTTTTGGAAGTTTTTTTTTTTTTTTTTTTAAAAACTAGAGAATACCTACGGTATATGATCCAAACAATCAATTTCAGTGGTAACGGGCATGATCATGATTCAAAGATATATAGGACCTTTTCCGTTTTTCGACGCTCCGTCAGTTTTAATTTTTTTGTTTTTTTTTTTTTTTTTCTCTTTTTTTTTTTACTAAAGGAATACCCAAGGGGTTAACCGCAAAAGGTGGCATGGAGTGCGGGTCCTCTTCGGTCCTTCCGGGGGGAACTATCGACGCGAGTATATGGGGGGGAATAGTTATTCCCCTTCCGGGGAGGGGGGTTCAAGGATAAGGCGCCGGCGTTCTTTTGGTGGTAATTTTGGGGTGTGCGCTGGGGGTTTCCCTGCTGGGCGCGCCCCGCCCTATCGTGGGTTAATGGGAAACGGTTCCCCGCGTCTCTTCTGTCCCCCTCCGTTGCGGGCTCTCCGAGCCCCTAAGAAAAAGTATTTTTTTTTTTTTTTGGGCAGATAAGTTTTTTTTAATTTAATTTTTTTTTTTTACATTTTTGTAATAAGCCTTTTATGCGCTATTCCAAATGTGTAATTGGTTTTTCTCTAAGGGTGGTGGTGGTACTGTTTTTCTGGAGGTATAAGTTTTCTATTATACGAAAAAAAATATAGGTTATTAGGGCCAAAGGTTTTTTTTTTTTTTTTTTTTTTTACATTTTTATAATAAGCACAGTTCGCCTGATTCCAAATATGTTGATATGTGGTTCTTTTCTGTAATAGGTGCTAGTACTGTTTCGAAGAAATTATTTTCATTTTTGGAAAAAAATATTTTTATTAAAGTAAATATTTTTAAGAAACTTTCATTTTTAAAAAGAAACACTAACTTCGAAAACTTTTGAATCATGCGTTGTACCCACTGGGTGGAAAATTAACAATTTGTTTGGGGTATCAAATATAGTAGACAAATATTTTGAAAGAAAAATACAAAAAAATTAAAACTGGGGACGGAGTCCGGTAAACAGAATAGGACGCTATAATATATATATATATTAAGTATAGATATATAGTATATTGTATATATTATATTTATATATTATATTATATTACTCTATTATATAGTATATATAGATAGGTATAATAATTATAATATTAGTAATATTAATTTTACGTAGTATTATATTAATATATTATATATATATATATTATGAGATGTATATATTCTCACCGGGAAATTTTTTATCTTGTAAAAGTCTATTTGGGAACCAACAAATGGAGATTATCTATTTTTGTTTCTTCCATTTTATCCAAATTTTATCTTTTTTTTTCAGGATATAAAATTTTCTTTTTGCCCGACGTAGCTCCAAATCCGTTGTGCTTTGATACCACATAACCCAATAGTCCTTTGTATTTGGGTATTTCAAAATTTAAAATTTCTGGGGTACCTTCTGGGGATTAATATCATTTATTCGAGTAAAACATCCATGTATCAATTTGAAACTAACGGGTCCAAACATCATCCCACTGCCCTGCGGTTTTTCCCTTTTTTTTACCTTATAATGGAAGAAAGGCGCTGAAAGTTCAATATCTTTAAAAAAGTGTATATCGAATCCTTGATGTTCTAAGAGCCGGACAAAGCTCTATTTCTCTCTTTTTGTTCTCAAGTTGTGATCTGGTAAGTTTGGAAATTTGTTTGGTTTTTTATAAATTCATTTTTTGTCCAAACCGAACACAGAAAACTTTTTATTACCACTCGTCGGGTAATAATTTATTTTTGATTTTTTTTAAAATTTCCTCACAAAAATATATTAAGTTTTCACTCCATTTTTTTTCCTTTTTTCCATTTTTTCATTATCGTTTCAAAAGTTTTACTTTTCCTTTATTTAATTTTTTTATGAAACATACGAGATTCGGATTTTATATTTTTTCTTTTCCTTGTGTTTTCCCCCAGCAGTTTTTTTTTTTTTTCAATTAAACTCCCTTCCAAACTCCAAAGAAAATTAAATTATTTTCTCTCGAAGGATTCGGTGTTCGATTTTCTCTTTTTATTTTATATTTTTCTTTCGACCTTGTGATCATTACCTTAGTAGTTCCATCTTTTCAATGTAAAGTTTTTTGGTGAAATATTTCCTGGCCTTTTTAAGTTTTTATAAAATAGTCATGAGAAACCACATTAAATATAATAATAATAATAATAATTATAATAAATAATAATAATAATAATATATAATAATAATAATAATAGTGGTTATTGTGATAATTAATTTGAGAATAATAATTTAACAATAGTAATAATAAAATATAATAATAAATTAAGATAAAGAACGACATTGTAAAATAAGACGATAATACTAAAGAATAATAATAATAGATAATTATATATATCAGCAACGCGATCCTGGACCTTGCTTGTATATTTTCGATTTAGTGTTTTTTGTTTTAATTTTATAAACTTTTTTAGCACCCTTTTACACATCCTTTTGTACTCCGCGATTTTTTTTTCTCCAATTTTTATTTAAGCTCATCACCCGTCGTTTTTTTTTTTAACAAACAAGTCGCTGCTGTTCGAATCAATTCTTAATTACACTATAAAATAATCTACACTACACTTCAACCACCAGAACATTCTCAACTTACAATTTAATTTTTGAAAAAATAAAAATAATTTTTAAAGTTTCTTGGCTCCAATTTTTTTTTTTTTTTGTTGTTACTAAACTCATTTTTAATTTTTCTTTGAGCAAGAAAGATTTTTTTATTTTTTCATTTTTAAATTTCAACTCTAAGTGTCATCTTTATAGATAAACTGATTTAACTTTTATTTGTAATTTATGAATTTCTTCTTCAATAAAAGACACTAGTTTTTAACTTTACATTTGTATTTTGTTGAGAAATTTTGTTCAACTTAACAGTGTCATATATTTAATAATTTTTGTTACAAAATGTTAAAAGGTAGTTTTATATGACTGCCCACTTTGAAATTCATTTATTTATTTTTTTTATTTTTTTTTGTTTTTAGGCACCTCGCGTGGTATTTAAGAGTGGAAATATTATTGAAATTTTGTTTGAAATTATTTCCTTGTACAATAAAGTGAAGCAGCAGATAGCGATTTAATATCCCAAGGCTTTTACCTAAAACATCGCCCACAAGCAAGAAATTTTTGGGCGAAAGTGGCGAAGAAAATTGGTGGGACTCACGATTCGCAGCGCTCTCAAGCTCCCAGGTGCCAGGTTTCACAACGCTTTGAGGATACTACGACTTACGGTACAGCATCAAAATTTTTTAGCTCTTTTTATTTTTTTTTTTCGAGTCAGAAAATTTTGGAAAATCTTAATATTTAGCCCATTATATTCAAATTTGAATTTTATAAGCTCTCTAACATACCATTATTTTGGGCTTTTGTTTTTGCTTAATCCTCATTTTCCCCACTAATCGCAAATATGGCAGGTGATGATGTAACCACCCCACCCTCTCCTGCCCAACCTATTGCAACCATAACACAGGTTACGAAGCCCGAGTTGCTTCTTGAAGGCCGTATAGATGGCAAGTGGGTAGGTCCTAGCTTATTTCATTGGGACGCCAACGTCAGAGAGAATATTGCTCTGAAAAATTGCGTCTCTGAGCCATCGAAGTTGGCTCAGGCTCAAAGTCAAATCTCCAACAATTCGAAGTCGGAAATTCGAAGATTTTTGAATGCCTACCCGGAGCTTTTTAGGGTGACAACTTTAGATGACTTTTTAACCCGGTTGAAAGCTTGCATTTTCCCAGACAAGGCTCTTTCCCCCTATGATGCCATGCAACGTATACGAAATTTTTGCTGGTCTGAATCCGACTCCTTCAGCGCGGCTGTTCTCTCTCTCCAGCAGCTCTATTCAGATTTCTATACTACACTTGCCAAACGTGACGCTTCCTACAGACCTGATGACAAAATTATTACCGCTACAGCTTTCTCTGCCATTTATTCACATTCCTTCCCGAAAAACCCGAGATTTATCGTAGGGATTTCAAGAAATTTCACAACCCTGATTTAAGAAATTCACAACCAAATAAATAATCTGTTAGAAAAGTCCGAAGGCCGCTTGCATGACCCTATCCGTAATGTGATGCCTCAGCCCAATATCCACTTCCAAAAAACGGCATCTGTTCCCCAAAAATCTCAAAATTTTGCACAGAGACAAGATTTTCAGCACTCACCCCGCAATTTTCAACCACGAAATTTTAATAATCGTTCAAAACCACAGGCTCCTCTTTATCAAAATCGTCAAATTGCTCAACCCCAGAGGCCTGCTGTGTGCTTTAACTGTGAGAGGGGTGGTCACTCGACTCCCTATTGCCCTTTCAACCCATACTGCCGAAAATGTTCTTCAAATCACAAGAGGGGTTCCACCGCTCAATGTAAGGACTCTCGATGGAGTCCTAATGATCCAAACACCCCGTTGAAGCATGTCCCAATCACTGACAAAATAAAGCAAGACATTATACAGAATAGATGGAAAGGCTCCGGAATTTTTAGACCATCTTACCTTGGAGTCAAACCTCAAACCCGAACTTCCAATTTTCAAAGAAGGCAAGCCACATCGCAAACAACTCCTGGAGGGCAAAATTACTTCATATACTGCATGGTGATGCCTACAAAACATTTACGAATGCCAACTCTGATTGACAGATATGATGGATCGATCAAGAAAAATTATTATTGATGACAACGATAGCGGATGGTCAATTATGATGCTCAGGCAGTGCAGGATTTTTCAAATTAGGAAGGTAGAATACCAAGCAAGATTCTCCCTCCGGTATCTGTTTCTTCTATAACTTACGCAACATTGTTAATAATGATTTAATTTTCTCTCTAATGTTAACACACTTTCTACACAAGTTAATTCCAACAGCGAGGTTGTTTTCTCTAGTCTTAATTTTGCCAAGCCACTGAATAATTCTATTTTTAATAATAATAATAGTTTTAATTTTAATACTAACTCTCATGCATGCCTCAGTAATGATATAACTTTTAATGATAGCATTTCTAGCGCTGACTTACAATTTTTAGGATTAGGTTTTTCATGACTCTGCGGTGTCTGAAAATGGTGTAACTCTTTAGGTCAGAAAAAGGAAAAGCAGTAAGAGCATGTTCAAAGTGTTATTAAGCTAAAGGATATGTATCATCATTGTGGAGCGCATTCCCTTGGGAGAGTGGCAAACATGAATCTTCACTTACCAAACTTTTTTATCTTCCCAGCTTTTATTAAAATTTGCAGATATATGATGATTGCTGAACAGGATTCGGCGAAAAGGGGCACACGCTATTGCCAAGTACGGCCGCGGTGGTGGTGCAACAATGTCAACTCCAAAGAGCGAGGTGTAATTTGAAGAGGTTGGCAAAGTTTGATGGTTGAAAAGCTCAAGCACAGATGCAATTGGAGATGGTACAACGATGGTGAAAATTTTCAATGGGTGATGTTGGATTTGAGGGTTGGAGTCGCATATTACTTGAATATGGAGTTTTGGCAGAATGTTAGAGAATTTGGGGAAGGTAGGAGTATCAATGGTTTTTTCTTATGATGAGGGAGCCACACGATTTAGCTATAGAAGATAGTGTGCATATTGAGACAAGTAGATTATTTTCTGGCACTAATAGTTATAGTGGTTGTTCCACAAACACATTTGGAAAGCAGATGGCTCTCGCGGCTATAGAGCACTTGCCCAGTAATAGAATGAGCTTAGCATATGGTGAACAGGTGACATCAGACGCTGAGGTGAGGCGCAACAAGGAGGTGAGATTAGGTATGCCAAAGGGTCCTGAGGGACATAGCATGGCATTTGGAGAAGCGCTTGTTGATACAAGGCATATAAATGAAATTGAGAGGCTCTCTTTCAATAAATACAGGCGAAATAAATTAGTTAGTAGATATGACGTAATAAGTAGAGGAAACGCTTACGCCACTGACATTAGTAAAATATTTTACTCTAAATTAAATGGAAATGCATTAGATAATGAAACTATTCCTACTGGTTTATAGGAATAATTTATTAGGAAATATTTCACCTAACTCTTCGCATAATTTACTTCCTTCTACTTCTTCTTTTAACAATCTTTTACCTTTTGATTCTCATATTAACTCTCGCTCTTTTGAATATTTGATTAGTAGTTTTAATATATCCCCCAAGTTAACTTCCTTCTCTCATAATGATTTTGACTTTCTTTAAAACTACCCAAATATTGAATCACTGGGCACTACCCAGATTTTTATAGATGATTTCTCTTGAATTAATGCTGTATTATATAATGAAGGACTATTTTTATCCCCTCCCCATCCATCTTCTATTAGTTTAGACTCAGACGAAACTTTAAATCTCCCTCTCCCTCTCCTGAGTCACTTCCAGCTCCAAATTTTTCGACTTTTTCTACTCGCCCACTACCTAATGCGGAGTCCCAGCTTCCTCTGTATCCCAAAGATTTACATCCTCCCTCTACTCCTCCCGCTCTTCAACAAGAGCTAACTTTTTCTTCATCTTTCACAAATGACACTAATTTGGCAGTAGATGTAGACGCAAATTCTCACTCATTGATTGGACCCGCTTATTTTCTAAACACGCATATTTCATTCAATGAATACACTTTACATAATAAACGTCTTCTACTTGACTCAGGCAGCAACAGCAGCTTGGCCAGACGATCACTTATCTTAGAGTTAGAAAACAAATTTTGTATTAATATACCACTTACTAAAACACAGATCACTTTGAAATCCATCACTGGTGACGTTTTTGACCAGATCGGGACTACGGTTCTGTATCTCCACATTCAACACATAGTTGTACCAATAAATTTCATTGTCATTGATGATTCGCTCTGTGGGTTCAAAGCAGATTTTCTTTTGGGAACTAATTTTCTAGCTTTACCTAATATACGTTTTGAGGCGCATAAGAATACTATAGCTGTTTTATCTGACACTGCCTACATTTCAATGCCTCTCACTCCCATCTATCCCCAACGCCAAAGCAGTCCCACACCAGAGGTACACCACAACACATCTTTACCTCTTTATCATAATGAAACTAGCTTTGTTAATGATTTATTAATTGATACGGACACAAGGTACAACCTCTCTATTATTGAAAATGTCACTCTTGAACCTTACTCTAAAACCACTTTATCTGTAAATGCTCTTTTCTTTAGCGAACACCCCCCCTCCCGAAAACCTAATTTTAACTTCTGAAAAGGCTTTTCTTCATAACTTTCTCTTTATAGGTGGTGTTATGAGCGCGGTTGATAAAGGTCACGTTCTTTTGGATATTATAAATATGTCAGCAGCACCTCACACGCTGCAAACAAATACTTTTTTAACTATAGCCAATCCTCTTTTCACTCTTGACTCTCCTTTGGACACTTCGCATATTAATGTCGCTTCCTCGTCTAAAGGTTTAACCCCGTCCCAACTTCGTAAAACATATAAAGAAATTATTCAAGAGTCTTTCAAAAACGAGGAAGATGAGTGCGCAACACTCACTGCTCCAGAGCAACTGGAAAATTTGTTAGATCTTCTCATGGACTACAAGGATATAATCGCTTTGGAAGATGATGAAGTTCCTATTTGTCCCCTAACGAAGTTTAGTGTTACTTTGAAAGAAGACGCGCCAAAGGTATTATACCGACCTCAATATCGGCTCCCCCACCGCTACCTCAAAGATATTGAGCAGTGGGTGGAGGATTTGCTGGACAAGGTTATATTCGACGCGCATGCTCCAGCCCTCATAGCCGCTCCTCTCCTAAGTGATTCCAAAAAAAGGATTACATACTACCGCATTGTTGCCAGATTATAGGCTTAATTATTCCACAGACAGTCCTTTCGCGCTTCCCCCTTCCATGCATTTCCGACGTTTTAAGTTCACTAGGTAACAGTTCCTTTTTCACAGCTTTGGACTTAAAATCGGGCTATACCTGCATTGAAATCGAAGAGGAGACACAACCGCTCCTCGCTTTCAGAACAACAAGGGGTCAGTATACCCCTACTAGATTAAATTTTGGATTAGCTAATGCTCCCTCGTGTTTTGCGAATTTAATGGAGCTTGCTTTGCATCATCTATTAGGTGACGCCTGCAGAGTTTTCCTCGACGACGTTCTTATCATGGGAACATCTCTGGAAAATCACCTAGAAAATATAAAGAAAGTCTTCGATTCTTTTCGCAAAAACAAGCTTAAAATGAAACTTTCAAAGTGTAAGTTTCTGAGGACCTCTCTCCTTTTTCTCGGTTTTAAAATCTCCAAAAACGGAATATCCCCAGATCCTCTGAAACTCAAGACTCTCACAGGGTTCAAACCCCCAACAAACGTCTCAGAAACGCGGTCTCTCCTTGGTTTTCTAACTTATTTTTCTCATTTATTACCCCATTACTCCCAGACTGTTAAGCCTATTACACAACTCATAAAAAAGAACAGCACATTTTTCTGGGGCCCTGAACAAAAGGAAGCTTTCGAGATACTTAAAAACGAATTATTATGAACCACTGTTGTGCTATCCCTGATTATAGCCAAACTTTCTTTTATAAACACTGATGCTTCTAATGTTGCTCTGGGAGCCGTTCTATTTCAAATGGATGATAACAATAAAGAGAAGCCTCTCTCCTTTATCTCTAGATCTCTTTCTAAAGCTGAAACAAATTACCATACCTTGGAATTGGAAGCTTTAGCAATTGTTTTCGCATTGCGCAAATTCCGTAACACGATCTTCGGTTACGAAGTGACGATTATTACAGATAATCAGCCTCTGATACACCTCATCAGGCATAGGCAACTATCTGGTAGACTTGAAAGGTGGAATTTATTTATTCAACATTTCAATCCCACCATTATTTACAAGCAAGGAAAGTTAAATATAATACCTGATTACTTGAGTCGCAACCCTCCCCCCCTCACACATACCTTTGCTCAACATACAATTTTGCCAACCACACGCTTCCATCTCACTAAGGAAAACTTCGTCAAAGAACAAAGAGCGTGTCCTAGATTAAAAGCTCTTTATGATTTCGCGAAGCCTCTTATCTCCCATAATAAACCTCTTCAGCAGCAAGACATTTCTGCAGATACATTTCCCCACGTCCTCATTGACGACATTCTTCATTATGCCACGCAAAATGGCGCATTTTTGATCCAGATCCCAGATTCCATGATCCATTCAATTATCGAATTCAACCACGACTCTCTCCCAGCCGGACACTGTGGTGTTGACAGAACTGTATATAGGATCAGGGAAAAATACATATTCCCGAGACTATACACACTGGTGAAGGAATATTGCAATACCTGCACCTCCTGTCAGAAGGTAAAGGGTAACAAACCTAAAAATGCCGAGATCAAATCATACCCCATCCCTTTCGAGCCGTTCTCGAAGATCCACCTCGATATCCTTGGCCCATTGCCAACCTGCAAGGAAACTAAGGCGAAGTATATCTTGGTAATGAAGGACAGTCTCACGAGATACGTGGAACTTGTCCCTCTCATTCAGCACACCGCAAAGGACATTGCTCACGCACTTCTGGAAAGGATTATATGCCGTCATAGCTGTCCTCAAATTATTTTGAGTGACCGTGCCCCAGAGATGACTTCTCAGTTTCTAAAGGAAATTTGCAAACAATGGAAGATCAAGGCTGTTAACATCGTTGTTAGGCATCCTTCTAGCAACAGTTTGGCGGAAAGAGCAATGTTGCAGATTGCAAACCACCTACGTCATTATGTCAATTCGAACCATAATGACTGGGGCAAACTTATTCCTTTTACTCAAATTGCCATTAATTCCACGTACAATTCTTCTATAGGTTGTACTCCTCATTTTCTTTTATATACATACAACAAAAGACTTCCTTGGGACCTCCCCAATTATATTTCTCCTTTTACTAAAGGTTCCGAACCATCTAAACCTATTCATGAATACGTCAAAGATCTTGCAGAAAGAGCGAATCTCATTCGAGATCAGGCTCGTGACCATCTTTTGCGGGAAACTAATACACAAATGCATAAACAACATAAGAAGGCATCTTCAACACCAATTAGACTTGGTGATTATGTTTTCGTGTTGGACGTAAAGAAACCCGGGCAGTCACCAAAGCTTTTTCCCAAATGGTGCGGCCCCTTTCAAGTTAAGCAGTTGGTACATTTCAATAAATTACTTTTGCAGTGTTTACAAACATCTAAAACATTCATCGTCCATAGGGACAATATTAAGATAACAAAACTTAGAGCTGAAAGTGTACCTATCTCCTCCGCAAACCCCAAAGTCGAACCTCCCCCTCCTAAAGACCCACCGTCTCAGGAACCACCTCCTAAAACCTCTCAACTAGCTAACCCTACTCCCCCTCCTTCTTCCTCTGCTATTCCTCACACTATTTACTTCCAAAGACAGCTCCCTCCTTCATTGCAAACCCCTCCACCGGTTCCTTTACCACCTCCTTCCTTGTCCCCACCTCCTTCTTCTTCTCCTCCTTCGTCTCATTCTCTTCTTCCTTCACAACCTCCTTCACCTCTTCCAGCACCATCTCTTCCATCACCCCCTCCTCCTGCTCAATCCCCGTCTCCATCCCACGCTCATTTGCCACCTCCAAATCCCAATTTCCTTTTCTCCCCTTCCCCTCCTCCTAGAGTTAATTTTAAAGGTTTTCCCTCTACCACACCTCCGCCTCTATCTTTCGACGATTCTCTTTCCCCTTCTCAACTTCCAGCGTCAGGTTCTCGATCTCCTCCCCCACCTGATGTGCCCCCTAAACCTCATTTCAAAGTTGCATATCCTATCCCAATTCCAAAACCTTTACCACCACCTCCACCTATCCCTCAAGGTCCTTTGCTTCCTCCGTCAGATCTTCAAATTCCTTCCACTCACGACTCCCCTCCTCCACTTCCTATCACTTCAGCTAGATCTACTTCTCCTCCCTCTCCTCCTGATGATAGATCTCGTGACCACACGTTCGTTCCTAATTTCCCAATGAGAAACGCCAACATTCCACACCCCATGGCTTTAAGAAACAGACAACAGGGTACTGTATTACGAGGAAACAGAGAATACTTACTTCCTCCACCACAAAACATCCCTCAAGGTAGAGGTTTCCCACCCCCTAGACCTCCTAAATCATGAGTGTTCTTTAATTTTAAAAGTACCACGGGCCGACTATTTTACATTTATTTACATCAATGTATAAATAATCAAACATATTAGGAAAACATTTCTAACATGTAAATATGAAACGGTCATCACATTTCATTGAAAAAGAAAATTATAACAAATAAATATTAAGATCACAAAATTTCAAAACCTTCTTCTCATAAAATCTTCTCTTTTCCTCTATCTTCACAGACAAACATGTTGAGAAACTGGATCCTCTTCTTTATCTTGACATCAAAAATCTTCGCTCTGAAACTAGAAAACACAGAATCACAATATGAAGTTCATCAAGGCTTTGTTTTAAAACAAGCAGGACATTCAAGATTTATCACAAGCTACTTAAACATAAATACTAACTTAAGATGCTCAAAGGAATTATATAACATTATAGAAAATGTGTTAATCAAAAATACCCAGCTACTAACTAATTATATACCTTACTTGCAACAGAGATTCAACAGTAGATTTAACGCGCTAACCAAACTTCACCTGAACTAACATACATTCATTCATTATTACTTGAAAACTAGAAACAATTTAAAAATATCCTCCAAGACCCTTGGGTACTATCTTATTTAAATATTCAGCCTTCAGCACCCAAAAGAGTAAGTAGAGGCCTAATAAATGTAGGCGGAACGGCATTGCAATATTTATTCGGGACAGCAACCATGAACGATATTAATAAACTTAATACCAAGATAAACTTATTACAAGATACGAGAGCCCACATTTATAAACTTAAAGAGCAAGTTCATCTAAATACTAATACATTAATAGATATAAAGGACAATTTGAAAGTGTTAAGTCAATACATAAATTCATCTATACCTTTTATAGAATTACAGCAGGAAATATCGAAGCTAAACACATACTTAAACTTAGAAAAAACAATCTCAAACAACATACACACCCTCATTGTAACCATACAAAATATATGGACCACAGCAAAGTACCAAAACACCCCCTTAAATGTATATTCTTATGATATCTTACACGAGCTTATCAGAAATAGTAGCCAAATTTTACAACACCAACCAATAATACCTCTTACGCACGAATCATTCTACAAGTTCCTATCTCTATCTTGGTCATTTATACACGAAGACGATGCTTACCTTCTATCTACTATCATTCCATTTTCCGATGAAACTTCTTACCAAGTTTATAAAGTAATTCCTTTCCCCACGCCGCTAAATGCCACATACCCAAGACTGATGTTAAATAACGAATATCCCTACTATTTTCTAAATCATCAGACTCTCAAATATACCTACAGTAAAAGTTTGACAGAAGACACTTGTAAACATTATGATTCAAATTTCATTTGCTTCCCATCTAACCCCACGCAATCACTTGATTACCAAAACTGTATCATATCCGCAATATTAAGAACAAATCAAACCACTCATTGTAACTACATTTCCTATCTCTCTGAAGCCCCTTTTAATCTTAAGGTCGGTCATCAAACCCTACTCACTTTCTCTTCCAAGGTCGTAGCTTCAATCTCCTGTCCCAAAAGTCAACCCAGATTAATTACTAGTAACATCTTCCTTCTCCCTCAAGGATGCACATTTGTTTCAGACAAATACACCTTCAGGTACCCTTCCCATTCTTCCGTGCAGACAAGTTGGATTAACAAAGATTCTCAACTTCCTGAATATCCACTTGATCGTCAAAATTTTATCCCAAATATTACTTCTCTGACTTCCAAATTAAAATTAAAACCATTACATCCCCATTGGGATGAGTCTCTTGACACCATCAATCGAACTTTACAAACTCAGAAAAGCATAAATATCCATTCTTTTTCGATATCCGGATTCTCCATTTTTGCGACCATACTAAGCATCTTAGGAATCTGTTTGGTTTATTTTAAACTTCGCCCTACTCCCGTACCCCCTGCAGCTCCTTCTGCAGCCCCTAGTGTTCAATATACCGTGGTCCAACGTGCACCTATACCCGAACCAAAATCAACCCCTTCTATTTACCCTGGACTAGAACCCACATATTCAAATCCTCCTGCATAAATTGCATACCTCAATTTCCTTTTCTTTTCACCGGCAGGGGACCTCTTTCACAGAAATTTATCTGTAAAAGTCTATTTGAACAACAAAATGGAGATATCTATTTTGTTCTTCATTATCAAATTTTATCTTTTCAGATAAAATTTCTTTTTTCCTCACGTACGCTCCAAAAAATCTTTTACCACATAACCAAAGTCCTTTTTGTATCAAATTTAATTTTGTACTTCTGATTAATATATTTATTCAGTAAACATCCATTATCATTTGAAACTAACGTCCAAATCATTCCCCCCTCTTTCCCCCTTTTTTTTCCTATAAGAAAGCGCTGGTTCATTCTTAAAATGTATTCTGAATCCTGATGTACTACCGACAAGTCTATTTCTCTTCCTTTGTCCTCAGTTTGTGATCTGGTAAGTTTTGAATTTGTTTGGTTTTTATAAAATTCATTTTTCCATCCACACGACAAGAAAACTTTTACACTCGGTCGTAATAATTATTTTTGATTTTTTAAAAATCCGTCACAAAATAATTATTAAGTTTCACTCCAGTTTTTGTCCTTTGTGTTCATTTTGTATTCTTCGAAGTTTTCAGGAAGTTTTGATTATCCAGTGTAAGACTTTTAATTTTGTATGAAACAAGCCGAGCATTTGATGTCTGTTTGTTTCTTCTTGGTGTATCCCCGCGGCGGAGTATTTTTTCTTTGTGTGCATAAGTAACTCACGTTCCACAACCTCCGCAGAAAAGATATAAATGTATTTTTCTCTTCAGTTGTGATTCGATTTTCTCTTTTATTTATTATTTTGTCTTTCACTTGTGGAATCTCTTATACTGGTATTAGTGTCTCATCTTTCAAATGTAAAGTTTTTGGTGAATATTTCCTGTTTTTTTTAAGTTTTTTATAAAATCAGTCATGAGAACCACCTTAATAACTAAAAATTAATGAATTCTGATTTGACGAGAATAATAATTCATGAGATAATGATATAATAAGTCTGATTGATAATTGAAGATTATAAGTAATATATAAAATAATAATAATGAGAATAAGTAAAGAATACATAATAATGAATAAGTAATGAGATAATAGATAAAATTTAGGATAAGAACGACATGTTAGAAAAATAATAAGGAGATAATGACTAAGAATATAATAATAGATAATTGATAGGTCTGCAGGCGCGCGAATCAGTGCTGGACGGCCGTTGCGTTATATGTATTGTCCGAGGTTTGATTTTATTTTGTGTTCTAACTTTAATGTAAACATTTTTGGCACGACTCCGCCATTGTTAAAACAGTCGAGCCTTTGTGCCCTGCCCGATTTTTTTTTCCAATTTTTATTTAATTTTACCCTCGTTTTTTTTTTTTAAGCAAAGCGATGTTCGCTGTTCGAAATCAAATTCTTAATTACACTATAAAATAATCTACACTACACTTCAACCACCAGAACATTCTCAACTTATATTTTTTTTTTTTTGGAAATAAAAAATAATTTTTAAAAAGTTTCTTGGCTCCAAATTTTTTTTATTTGTTGTTACTAAACTCATTTTTAAATTTTTCAGTTTGGACCTAAGAAAAGATTTTTATTTTTCTATTTTTTTAATTTCAACTCTAAGTGTCATCTTTATAGATAAACTGATTTAACTTTTATTTTGTAATTTATGAATTTCTTCTTCAATAAAAGACACTAGTTTTTAACTTTACATTTGTATTTTGTTGAGAAATTTTGTTCAACTTAACAGTGTCATATATTTAATAATTTTTGTTACAAAATGTTAAAAGGTAGTTTTATATGACTGCCCACTTTGAAATTCATTTATTTATTTTTTTAAATTTTTTTAGGCACCTCGCGTGGTATTTAAGAGTGGAAATATTATTGAAATTTTGTTTGAAAATTATTTCCTTGTACAATAAAGTGAAGCAGCAGATAGCGATTTAATATCCCAAGGCTTTTACCTAAAACATCGCCACAGCAAGATTTCTTGGGCGGAATATATATATATATACTATAATATAATATTTATTATATATATGTATATTACATATTAATATAGTATAATATATTATATATTATATAGTACCTATATATATATTATATATGATATATATATATATATATCTAATATATATTAATATATTATTTAGTATATATAATAGTATATATATATACAGAATTATATTATATAGTATTATATATATATATATATAGATATATATACTATATATAGTATATTAATATATATTACTATATATATATATATATATTAATCAATAAAAAGTTTCTTTCACTTTTTTGATTGAAGCGGCTCATTTCGCCACCGGCCTATTAATTAGTTTTTTGGAACTAATCTTAATCAAAAACATTATAAATTTATATTTACCTTAAATGTTCTGTTGCTGATGTAGAAATAATCAAATAAATACTTTCCTGATTAGCTTCACGGAGGTACCCCCTTGTCTTTGGAGATGATTTAAGAACGTTTAAGAACATTTAAGCACTTTTATTAACAATGAGTCTTTTTAATTGTTATTAAAGGCAAACAGGAGAATTCAACTTTGAAAATGCTTCTTTTCAATATTTAAGAACAACTTTATTCTTTTGAGTAACTTAAAATAATTAACTTTACTAATGACAGTTATAAAGTTTAATTTACAGGTTTTTCTTAGCCATGATCGTATAAACATTAAATATAATAAGTTGCACAATACTGCATACAAACTTATTAGTTAAAATGAACCACAACTTATTGTACTGTTAAGGAACACTAAATATTAGACGTGCTCACAAAGTAATTACTGACGGAATACTAATGAATATTCTATATTGTTGATCCTTACTGACCGCGATCTAGTTACGTCACCAGTGGCGGAGGAATTTTTACTGTAATATATAAGTCTTTATTGATGACTCATTTTACTGTTACTTAATACTGTGGTAAAAAATTTTTTTAAATGACGTCATTTTTATGTAGCATTTTATAATAATGCTTTTTTCATACATGTCCGGGCAGAGGATTGCTTCATAAATTAGAAGCAATACAATACCTTTCAATTTTTACTCTTATTATTTTCTAATATTAACATTGTGGTGCTTGCGCTTTCCTTTTCTAAAATTTTAAAAAATATAATTTTTTTTTTTTAACTTTCTTTTTTATTTTTAAAAACAACCTATTGCTAACTAAAAATTAGCCGCTCACACCGCCTAAAATCTAACTTCACAAATAACCTACGTAATTCCAAATTTTCACTCTTATTATTCACTAGAGGTCTGTACAAGGTATCTCTCAATAAACTGCTTTGTTTTTAAAGGAGCCGCATTTGCTTCCTCTGAGGTCTTATTAATGTTGAATTGCATTATTCATGTATTTATATTATTATTATTCAGTTATTAATTATTATTATTATTATTAATTATTAGAAGAACCAGGTCTGTTGCTGTTGGTCGATCCTGTACGAATGTTACTTATTAACAAAAACCTCCTGTATTTAATTCGAGGGGGTAAAGGTTACTGATGGAATGTAACCCTACTTCACCAGAACCGGTTTTTAATTTCACTGATCTGATGTTATTATCATGACCTATTATTACATCCAACACTCTGCCCAACTTCCAAAACGGGCGTGGTTTATTGCTGTCCTTTATGAGAACCACATCTCCCACCTTTACTTTATCTTCCCAAATACCCTGAAACAAGTGTCTAGACCGCTCCCGGAGACTTAGGAGATACTCCTCATGCCACAAACGCCTGAACTCTTCATAGAGTTCATTTTGCTTTATGAGGGTAGAATCCAGTACCTCCTTCTTGGGTGCACTGCCCATCTGATATTCTATTGTATCAAAATTACTTTTAAATATTAAATTACTATTGTACATTACTTTCAAAAAACAATTGGGCGTTATTGCCTCCAACTCAGAGGTACCAGATCTATAGGTTAGGGGTCTGGAATTGATGGCATTTTCTATGTCAGACAGAGTGGTAAGAAGTTCAAAATAGGTTACTTTACTCTTTCCAACAGCTTTATACAGACACTGTTTCATAACTTTTATTAACCTTTCCCAATGGCTACCTTGCCATGGAGAAAAGAGGTTAATTTTCACATGTTTGATTTGATTTTTATCAAACTCCTCCTTGAAAGCATCGGTACAAAAGGACTCTTCTATTATTTTGCACCCTTTATTAAAATATAACGCATTGTCACTATATATGTACGATGGTATACTAAATTTATTACAGAACCTTTTGAATGCTAAAAGAAAATCAGATGTGTTCATGGAAGGTACCAGTTCTAAGTGTACAGCTCTGATGTTTAAGCAAGTGAAAATTAAAATGTACATTTTCTCTAACTTTGAGGTGTTGTTTTTGACATATACATGAGAGGTGAAATCAATACCTGTGTGTTGGTAAGGTTTTATGAGATTCATGTGTGTTCTAGGTATGTCAGTGAAACGTGGGTACCTGTAAGAAAGAGCATTGTACTTCTTGCATGTAATGCATTCTAACAAAACAGATCTTACTGCAGCTCTACCCTTAGGTATCCACACACCTTGATTTCTGATATAATTTAGAGTAGTACCAATGCCAAGGTGCTTTACTTGTTCATGGGCATATTTTATAAATAGCAGTGTAAAGCCATGATTTCTACCCATTAAAATAGGATTAGCTTGTTTTCATGAACTAATAAGAAGGAGCCATTTATTAATGCGGCCCTTACTTCTTAAATGAGCCTTTTTTTCATCAAGGAAAAAGATTCAGTTTCAAAAGCAAGGGGAAGGAATCATCTGAATCTTTTTCAAGGAAGTTAACTTTTACTTTCTTGTTTGTATAATCTTTTAAAAATTTAATTTCCTTTTTTTTTAAAGGATTGAATTTTGTTTATTTTTTTTAGCCATATTCTTACAGAACACTTTTGCTGGTAATCTACATTTACTTTAATTTTACTAAGCCATTTAAAATCCAGGCAGTGATTCTTAAGACTTTTCTATAGCAGGAATATTTACTTACATCTAAAATACTAATACATGTACCTTCTATTCTATTTACATTTATCATTAATAGAGGTACAGCTTCTTGTGGCACACTCAACATAGGATACTGGGGCCAATTGTCTAAATCATTGGTTATCCAAACAGGACCATGATACCACAGAGCAAAAATTTCTTTAAACTTTTTCAAAGTTAAACCCCTAGTTAAAAAATCACCAGGATTTTCTGCTGTATTTACATATTTATAATAAACATTTACTTTGTACTTATTACAGATGGAAGTAATTAAACCATAAATTTCATTTATTCTATTTTTTAAAAACTTAGATTTTACTTTGGTTTGTCTGGTTAATAACCAGCTTAAAACTACTTGTGAATCCACAGCAATATTAATGAATTCAAAATAAATGTTACTATATGCTTCCAAAATATTAGGTAAGCATTTCAAGGCCAAAATAACCCCCATCAGCTCCAGGGAAGGGATACTTAACTCCCTAGGCCTATTGGCAAGAGGAGCTACCTTGGCTTTAGCAAATATAAAGGAGCTTTTATTATCATTATCCACTCCATAACATACAAATCCATAAACACTTTCAGAACTGTCACAGAAAAGATGTAAGCCATACTTATTCCCTTCAGAAAGAGCCCTCCTAGGTATTGCAATCGTATCCAGATGTTCGCAGTTATTGCGCAGTTTATACCACTCTTTCAGTATCTCTTCAGGCACTCTTTCATCCCAAGCCAAATTATACTGCCACACTTGTCTCATCAACAATTTACCCCTAACCGAAATAGGAAGAGCAAAGTTAAGAGGATCAAAAAGCTTGGAAATCTCAGACAACAATTGACGCTTGGTCGAAATACTCTCCAGATATTCTACTTTATTAATATGCATACAGTCAGTCACCACATTGAAACTATATCCCAAGATCTTTTCACAACAACTAGAATGCTCTACAAAGGAGTTTTCTTCCTTGAACTTAACACGCAAAGCATCCGAGTTGCTATTCCAAGATCTCAAAATAAAACCTCCCTCTTCCATTCGTTTCTTACATTGATGATATATACTTACTATCTCACTTTCTTCTTGCATGCTTGTAAATATTAAATTATCCACATAGAAGCCTGAGGATAATATTTCAGTACATCTATCATGTGGATACTTAGAAACATGATATTTCTTTTTATAAAGCAATATAAAAGGGGGAAAAGTTAAACCCAAATATTAATGTAAGGTACCTATAAGCTTCTAGTTTCCCATTGTTAAACCACAAGAAAGTGAACCTATTCATGTCCACTTTATCTTTTAACCTTATCATCAAAAACGCCTGCTTTACGTCACTCATCACAACACAGTACGATTCGTTCTGAACACAAGTAGTAGCTTTAAAAGTGAATTCATGAGGTCATAACCACTGTAAGCTGCTTCATTTAAAGATGGAAGAGTTTTATTACTTTTAAGGGAACAATTAAAAACTGGTCTTATTTTAGTAGTTACTTGTTCTGATTGCCTTATTATAGGGCGATGAGGAATGAATTTATATTTACAAATATCTGAAGGGTCATTAAAATTTATATTTACTTTTTCAATTATTTTATCATTCAGTTGACTTTCAAAAACTTTATTGTATTCATTTTCATTTATTAAATTATTTTGAGTTAATTTAGCAAACACTCTATTAGCTATATTTAAAGTTATTTTAAAATTATTAGGAACTAATTCTATTTTGTCTTCATACCAAGGAAGACTTACATGATAATGTTTGTCTTTGAAAATCATATTCTGATTAAATAATTGAACTTGACATTTATCTACAGTGTTCAGAATTTCTTCGTTCTGCTTGATACCCAATGATTCTAGGCTAAACAGATTTTCCAAACCATTGTCTATATCAGAATCCAAAAACTGTTCAATGGGATTGAAATAACTTTTGGATGGTTCTAATACAAAATACACTTGTGTATTTAGCCTCCTGTTATTACATTCAGAATCATTTATATGAATTATAGCATTATTTGCTTCAACTTTTGACTGAGTTATGAAATTATTAACTTTTTTACTTTTTCTGGCCTCAACCAAACGTACAATTTGTTCTCTACTTAAAAAATTATAAATATTACCTATTGGAATTAATTTATTATTGCCAATATGTAAACAATGACCACTTGCAAAAGGTACAGTCTGAAAGGCTGGAAACAAGTCTATAATTTCTATGCCAAGTAAAACATCTACTTTAATATGACTATTTACAGGAGAATTATTAAAATTATTGTCAGCAAAATTTAAACCATTAAGTTTCATATTTTTAATAACATCAGGAATGCCATCTACTTTATAATTTATATTTAATTCATCATCTATTAGAAAAGGAATGAAAACTATTCTTTTAAAAACTCTGACTCCAATCAATGTTTGATGAAACCTTTTAATTTTAGAACCAATGAAAGTTTGCACCTCATATTCTATTATAGGAAGACTATTTATATTAGGTATTAACTTTTCAGCAGCTTCTCTAGAGATATAAGACCTACTTGAAGCTGTATCGATTAAACATCTGAAAACCTTTTCTTTACCACTGTAAACCATATTTAATGAAGTGGTAGGCGGAATGTATTCATTCTCTAAACTTTGATGAAAAGTTATGCAATGATTGGTCGTTTTATTTACCACCTCACTACCATTAACATTACATAATGGTTGTATGTGTGACCTACTTCCACACCTACATGGAAACCTCATTTTATTATTGTTACCAAAACATTGTGCTTGTGGATGGTTACCAGCACACTTTTCGCATAACCCCAACTCCCTAACTCTATTAATACGACCTTCATAATTATTGTACACAGGACATAATCCTAATGAATGAGGCCCAGAACATAATTTACAAACCTTCTCAACCTCTTTTACTTTATTACCTGAGGTTTGAAAATTGGCTAAAGAATGTTGTTTATTGTTAGCATTATTTTGAGATGTTTTTTCTTTTTGAGGAGTAACAGGTGTACTTTTAATTTTAAATTTGAGTTTGTCACCTACTGGTCTTTCTGAGGAAGAACTAGTGCATATTAAAGCTTTTATTATATCCTGATAATTTTCAAGAACTTCATTTATGTCAGGATAATTATGACCTACTTTTCTTATTAGGTCCTTTAGAAAAATTTTAGGAAGCTTTTTTACCACTATATGTGACAACAAACAACAGCCTGGACTCTTTGAGATTGTAAAATCCAAATTATGCACCTTTAGATCATAAATAATTGCCCTGATTTTATTTAATGCCTTTTTTAAAGATAAAAAATCTTTATCAAATTTGGATTCTATATTAATAGCTATCAAAGAGGCAAACAAGTCATTTGTTATAGTTGTTACATCCAAATATTCTGCTTTCAACAATTCTAATGCTACTTTATAATGCTCTGGTATTATTGATAAATGAGAAATAATACTTAAGGGATAATCCTTCAAAAAACTTAAAAGGTACATTAATTTAACAGAGTCACTAAGTTTAGGGTTATTACCAACAATATTCATGAACTGATTTAGAAAAACTTGAAAACTAATTTTATTTACATCCCCATCAAAAACAGCACAACTCATGATAGGTAATTTTACATTAGCAGTATGATCAATACTGTTTAAAGCTTCCACAAAACTGTCAGAAATTGTAGGTTCTGTTTTTGCAGCCTGTTTACTTTCAATATAATCATTAAAACCACTAATCTTAAGTTCTAAATTAAAATAATATTCACTCTGGCTTTCCAATTCCAATTCCATTGTAATGCCTTCAATTTCATGGTTCATTAAAATTTCTATCAGTTTTTCCTCAAATTCTTTTATTTTTATTATCAAGAATTAGTCACATTTAATTGTAATTTACAGAAATTAATACCTAAAGAGTCATTATCCTTTAAAGTACTCAATTTATTGCTTATAAAGGTAATACGTGATTTTAGCGTTGAACGCTTTTTCTTATAATTACTAAAATCTTCCATTTTATTCAAAAATTATTTATTCAAAAATATTTATTTACAGAATTACTTAAATAATGTTAATATAAGGAATTAAAAACATTTAAAGGCTCACAACTACTCTAGGCCTTCTTAAACGAGTGTGCAAAAAACTAAGTTTCAACTCTAGGGTCATTATCTTAAGAACACAAATTCTCAGAAAATTGCATTATTTAAATTATTTTCATTACGAAAGCGCAACCACACAGCTTTATTAATAATACTGTACATTAATTAAGAAAATATTAACTATATTATAACAAAATTCACAATAAGTAAGGTTCACTTAACTAGTAAACACGAAATAGGCTAATTGTTTACAAATGAAAATATCGATAGTGAACAAGAGCGATATTAATCGATATTATTCGATATTGAATCGATTATCAATATTATATTAAAATTATCGAATATCGATTATTATTACAAGAAACCGTTTCAATAATTGAAATCTCCTATTTTTAGGCCCATGTGATCTAGCAATCTTACGACTTGTGGCGCCATCTTTGCGCATGCGTTATGCCACTTTTTGAAATTGTTTAAGTATTAAAACTTTTCAATAGTTTAAATCTTCACTAAATCACTTTTTAATATTAAGGCAAATAAACTTTTCACTTGATGAATAACTTTGATGAAAATAATTAAACTTTTTTCACTTTGATAAGATCGTAGAGATCGAAAAACACTTCAAGTATGAAATGTTAGGTACATTTTCAATTTTATCAAAAAATGTTACGTACATTATTCACCATTTTCAAAAATGTTAAAAAGTTAAGTCTTTTTAATATAACATTTTCAAATATATCAAAAAAGTTTCTTTCACTTTTTTGATTGAAGCGGCTCATTTCGCCACCGGCCTATTAATTAGTTTTTTGGAACTAATCTTAATCAAAAACATTATAAATTTATATTTACCTTAAATGTTCTGTTGCTGATGTAGAAATAATCAAATAAATACTTTCCTGATTAGCTTCACGGAGGTACCCCCTTGTCTTTGGAGATGATTTAAGAACGTTTAAGAACATTTAAGCACTTTTATTAAACAATGAGTCTTTTTAATTGTTATTAAAGGCAAACAGGAGAATTCAACTTTGAAAATGCTTCTTTTCAATATTAAGAACAACTTTATTCTTTTTGAGTAACTTAAAATAATTAACTTTACTAATGACAGTTATAAAGTTTAACTTACAGGTTTTCTTAGCCATGATCGTATAAACATTAAATATAATAAGTTGCACAATACTGCATACAAACTTATTAGTTAAAATGAACCACAACTTATTGTACTGTTAAGGAACACTAAATATTGGACGTGCTCACAAAGTAATTACTGACGGAATACTAATGAATATTCTTTATTGTTGATCCTTACTGACCGCGATCTAGTTACGTCACCAGTGGCGGAGGAATTTTTAACTGTAATATTTAAGTCTTTATTGATGACTCATTTTACTGTTACTTAATACTGTGGTAAAAATTTTCAATGACGTCATATTTTGACCATTTTATAATAAATTTTTCATAATATAGACTCACTCAAAGAAAGAAAGGCTTTAATTTATATATATATATATATATATATATATATATTACTATATATTTAAATAATATTTTTTATATATATATAAATTTATCTATATATATATATATAAGATATTTAATATCCGTACACTGTCTTCTGTAATTCCCATATATAGCAAGACAGGGTAAGAGTGGATTGGTTCAAAAATGGGGTAAGAATGAAAATCCTACTTTTAACTTGAAGGAAACATGATATTTGAAAAGTTAAACCTGGGTTTGTTAGCTCATTTCTTATACTAATAAATATATTATTATCATCTAACTCTGATATACCATGCAAAAGTAGTGCCTGACAAAGTAGCATGCTATAGAAATGGAGGGGGAAAATCTCGATTTCAACTCTGACAAATAAGGGTCTACAGACCAAACTAATGAGTTTTGAAACCAAACCGGGGCAAAATTGGAAAGGTTGGGGTACCCCCAATTGACCATTAACAGCTTGAGTTTCTATTACTTCCCTAAAAAAATTTGGGGGATAATCTGTTTTACCCCTAAAATTTTTTTAGGGGTAAGAATGGAATGGTATTTGTTTCATTTTTTCCCTTTCAAAAAATTTAAAAAATTATATATACGGTATAATATATATATATATATATATATATATATATCTATATATATATATACTATAATATATATATTATATTTATTATTATATATATATATATTATATTATATATATATTATATATATAATAATATATATATTATATATATATATATATATATAATATATATATTAATATATACTTATATATATAATATAAATATAATATATACCGTATATATACTATATATATATATATATATATTATATATTTATATATATATATATATTAAAATGAAAGAACTGTAATTGGACCGCAGCTTAAATTTGTATAAATATTATACCCCCAAATGTATTTTCACCATACTAGGATACGAATCCTGGACCTTAGCAGATGAGCGTGCATGTGTTTTAACCAATACGCTACGACGAGACAAAGAGAACCGAAGAATTACTTTCTACTGTCAAGAGAGCAATTACTAAACAGTTTCCTCCACCGCTCGCAACTCGAGACGTAGGGCCCAACAAGGTACCGCGCAATGGTGAATAATATACATAACCGGGGGCCATTTTTTTATTAATGAAAAGAACTGCAATGGACCGCAGCTTAAATTTGTATAAATATTATACCCCAAATGTATTTTTCACCATTGAGTACGAATCCTGGACCTTAGAGATGAGGCGTGCATGTGTTTGACCCACTACGCTAAGCGACGAGACAAACCGAGAAACCGAGAATACTTCTACTGTCGCAAGAGAGCATTATACAGTTCCTCCGCTCGCACTCGAACGTTAGGGCAAACCAACGGTACGCTTCATGGTGATAATAATACCATAAACCGGGGGCCATTTTTTATTAAATAAAACTGCAATAGACCGCAGCTTAAATTTGTATAAATATTATACCCCCAAATGTATTTTCACCATACTAGGATACGAATCCTGGACCTTAGCAGATGAGCGTGCATGTGTTTGACCACTAAGCTACGACGAGACAAAAGAGAAACGAGAATACTTCTACTGTCCAAGAAGAGCATTACTAACAGTTCCTCCCGCTCGGCACTCGAACGTTAGGGCCCAACAAGGTACCGCCCTGGTGAATAATAATCGTGATAAACGGGGGCCCATTTTTTATTAAAATGAAAGACTGCAATGGACGGCAGCTTAAATTGTTATAATATTATTACGCCCAAAATGTATTATTCACCATACTAGGATACGATCTGGACCTTAGCAGATGAGCGTGCATGTGTTTTACCAATACGCTACGACGAGACAAAAGAGAAACCGAGAATACTTTCTACTGTCCAAGAAGAGCAGTTACTAACAGTTCCTCCCGCTCGCACTGAACGTAAGGGCAAACAAGGTACCGCGCAGGTGGGAAATAATAATACCTAAATCCGGGGGCCATTTTATTCAATGAAAGAACTGCAATGGGACGCGCAGCTTAAATTTGTTAAATTTATATCCCCAAATGGTATTTTTCAACCATACTAGGGATACATCCTGGACCTTAGCAGACTGAGGCGTGCATGTGTTTGACCATACGCTACGACGAGAAAAAGAAGAAACGCGAGAATACTTCTACTGTCCAAGAAGGGCATTACTGCGGTCCATTGCAGTTCTTTCATTTAATAAAAAATGGCCCGGTTTATGGTATTATTATTCACCATGGGCGGTACCCTGTTTGGACCTACGTTCGAGTGCGAGCGGGAGGAACTGTTAGTAATGCTTCTTCTTGGACAGTAGAAGTATTCTCGGTTTTCTCTTTGGTCTCGTCGTAGCGTAGTGGTCAAACGCATGCTCTCTGCCTAACGGTCCAGGATCGTATCCTAGTATGGTGAAAATACATTTGGGGGTATAATATTTATACAAATTTAAGCTGCGGTCCATTGCAGTTCTTTCATTTAATAAAAAATGGCCCCCGGTTTATGGTATTATTATTCCCATGCGCGGTGCCTTGTTTGGCCCTACGTTCGAGTGCGAGCGGGAGGAACTGTTAATAATGCTCTTCTTGGACAGTAGAAGTAATTCTCGGTTTCTCTTTTGTTTCGTCGTAGCGTAGGTCAAACACATGCACGCTCATCTGCTAAGGTCCTGGATCGTATCCTAGTATGGTGAAAATACATTTGGGGGTATAATATTTTATACAAATTTAAGCTGCGGTCCATTGCAGTTCTTCATTTAATAAAGAAAATGGCCCCCGGTATTATGGTATTATTATTCACGCATGCGCGGTACCTTTGTTTGGCCCTAAAGTTCGAGTGCGAGCGGCGAGAACTGTTACCGCTAATGCTCTTCTTGGAAGTAGAAGTATTCTCGTTTCTTCTTTTGTCTCGTCGTAGCGTAGTGGTCAACAGCATGCACGCTCATTGCTAACGGTCCCAGGATCGTATCCTAGTATGGTGAAAATACATTTGGGGGTATATATTTAATATACAAATTTAAGCTGCGGTCCATTGCAGTTCTTTCATTTAATAACAAATGGCCCCGGTTTAATGGTATTATTATTCACCATGCCCGGCCCTGGTTGGCCCTACGTTCGAGTGCTAGCGGGAGGAACCGTAGAAATGCTCTTCTTGGACAGTAGAAATATTCTCGGTTTCTCTTTTTGTCTCGTCGTATGCGGTAGTGGTCAAACACATGCACGCTCATCTGCTAAGGTCCAGGATCGTATCTCTAGATGGTGTAAATACATTTGGGGTATAATATTTAAAATTTAAGCTGCGGTCCATTGCAGTTCTTTCATTTAATAAAAAATGGCCCCCGGTTTATGGTATTATTATTCAGCCATCGCGTACTTGTTTGGCCTACGTTCGGTGCGAGCGGGAGGAACCGTAGTAATGCTCTCCTTGGACAGTAGAAGTATTCTCGGGTTTCTTCTTTTGTCTCGTCGTAGCGTAGTGGTCAAATACATGCACGCTCATCTGCTAAGGTCCAGGATCGTATCCTATAGTATGGTGAAAATACATTTGGGGTATAATATTTATCAAATTTAAGCTGCGTCCATTGAAAGTTATTGCATTTCATTATACATAATGACCCCTGGTTTATGGTATTATTATTCCTACCATGCGCGGCTCACCCATTGTTTGGCCCTACGTTTCGAGTGCAGCGGGAGGAACTGTTACACGTAAATGCTCTTCTTGGACAGTAGAAGTATTCTCGGTTTCTCTTTTGTCTCGTCGTTGCGTAGTGGTCAAATCACATGCACGCTCATCTGCTAAGGGTCCAGGATCGTATCCTAGTATGGTGAAAATACATTTGGGGGTATAATATAATATTATACTATATATATACATATATATATATATATTTATATATATTTATTATATAATATATATATATAATATATATATATATATATATATATTATATACAGTATATATATATATATATAATATCATAATATATATATTCTATATATATAATATATCTATATATAATTATATTATATATATATATTATATATAATATAATACCCTACCTTGGTGTACAATATTTTGACAATAAAGTCCTTTTCCATTCTTTCCCACCTTGTATTTTCATTCTCACCCCTCAAAAAAATTTTTTTTGGGTAAGAATGGAGAATGGTATTTTTTCCATAGGGGGTAAGATGGAAAATGATATTTTTTCCGCTTAGAACAAAATTATATAATATATATATATATATATATATATATATATATACTATATATATATATATATATATATATATATATTATAGTATATATATTATAATATATATATATATATATATATATATATATACATATATATATATATTTATGTATATATACACTACCTGTGTACAATTATTTTGCCAATAAAGTGCTTTTCCATTCTTCCCCCTTGTGTTTCCATTCTTCCCCCAAAATTGAGGAAAAATGGAAAGTCAGTTTTTAGTCAATAACTTTTTTTTAAAGAATAGTAAAGATAAAATTTTTACAGTCATTATAGAGCATCATTGGCCTTATATTTTCATGTATTGACCATATCAGTAACATTAACGGTTTTAGTGATATGACCTTAAAAGTCAAATCCATCCATTCTTACCCCTTCTTGCTATATATATATATATATATATTATTTCATCATATATATAAATATATTTAAATATAGTTACTATATATATTATCATATTATTATATATTTTTTTTTTTTTTTTTTTTTTTTTTTTTTTTTTTTTTTTTTAAAGTTCAACCCTCACGGGCCGATAGCCCTAATTCAAGGAGGGAAAGCTTTTCCTTAGGTAACTTTCCTACCTAGGATCCGATACTAAGGATTCGACACCCGTGACCATTGCCCATGCGAACTCGTCGCTCTACTGTTTGAGCCACGGTAGCGGCATAT
>JABUQX010130852.1:0-2500 GCA_015478945.1 Trachelipus rathkii
CAACTTTTTTTTTACACATAGATATATATATATATATATATATATATATATATATATATATATATATATATATATATATATATATATATATATAATATATATGCTATATATATATATATATATATATATATATATATATATATATATATATATATATATATAGAAATATATATATATATATATATATATATATATATATATATATATATATATATATATATATATATATATATATATATATATATATATATATATTTATTCATATATATATATATATATATATATATATATATATATATATATATATAACGGGTGATTCATTTGGAGATTTGTTTTTACGATGGAAATAAAACGCATAGCATTGAAGCTTATGGTGAAAAGTTTATTATGAGTCGAAAGAACAATGTATGGCATTTACTTTTTAAAGATTATCTCATTTAAATGTTGGCCGCGACTACGGTTTAAATGGTCCATCCTGAAGGTCCAATCGTGGACGACGCGTTCGAGCATAGCGACCGGTATGTCGCGAATAACGCGAGCAATGTTGGCTTCTAAAGCGTCGATGGAGGCTGGCTTATCCCTGAAGACCAGTGACTTCACGTAACCCCAAAGAAAATAATCCAATGGTGTGATATCGCACGATCTAGGAGGCCAATTCACAGGTCCAAAACGTGAAATCAATTGCTCACCAAAATGATTTCTCAATAGGTCCATTGTTTCTCGCGCTGTATGGCAAGTAGCGCCGTCTTGTTGAAACCAAAGCTCACGGAGGCCACGGGCTTCAATTTGTGGCAGCAAATATTCCGTTATCATGCCATACATATTGCAAAATCGTTTATTGAAGAAATATGGACCGATGATTCCGCCGCCCCATAGACCACACCAAACTGTGCATTTCTGTGGCTGTAGCGGTAGCTCTTTAAACTCCTCAGGTTGCTCATCAGCCCAAATACGGCAGTTCTGTTTGTTAACATACCCTTTGAGCCAGAAATGGGCCTCATCGCTGAACAAAATCTCGCGATAAAACAGGGGATTTTCATTGAGCTGCTGTAGAGCCCATTCACTGAAAACACGCCGCAAACCTAAGTCGGGCGGCTTCAATTCCTTGATTTGCCAAACAATACTGAAAAAAAACAAGAAAGTTTTTTAAATGTTGATTTTTTGTTTTATAAAAATACAACATTTAAAATGAAAAAAAAATAAACGACCAGCATATATATATATATATATATATATATATATATATATATATATATATATATTTTATATATATATATATATATATATATATATATATATATAAATATATATATATATATATATATATATATATATATATATATATATATATATTACAGAGATAAACACCATCACTCACGGGCAGAGCCCTAATCAAGGAGGAGGTGTACTCATTTAACGTCCGAGCAGGACGGAGCCAAGCCCAAGGAGAGAATAGCTCACATTCTCCCACCCGACCAGTTGCGAACCTGGGACCCTCGCTTTGTTGGGCGAGTGCTCTAACACTGAGCTATCGGGCGCTTTTTTATATAAATAAATAAATATTAAAAATATATATATATATATATAATATATATATATATATATATATATATATATATATATATATATATATATATATATATATATATATATATATATATATATATATACATATACATATACATATACATATACATATACATATACATAAACCTAAATACATATACACATACACAACATATATATACAAATATAAATATCACTACTATTATTAATACTATCACTATCATTACTATCATTATCACTACTATCACTATCACTGCACTATGTTTTAATATTAATATTGTTATGCCTACACAATATTTCACAATATATTAATATTATTTACCACTATTCACTATATTAAAAATTTTCATTAACTAATATTACACTGTATTATTATTATCATTATCACCACAATCACTGTTATTACTATTAGTATGTTTGTTATATATATTTCACTATATATTAATATTATTTACCACTATTCACCATATTAAAAATTATCATTAACATTATTATTATTTATCACTATCACCAAAATCACTGTTATTACTATTAGTATGTTAAACGATATATCACCACCATTCGCGGAAAGATAAATGTGATAGAAGGGGTTTCCAGCCCTTTGCTACCAGTGGAAGAGAATTTGGAAAATTTACTTCATATGACTCGACGATAGACTTGGGAAACGCAGCTCCACGTTCTGCAATTTAGTATTTTAAATTTCTTCTTTATAATTTTATATTTGTATTTAATTATCCAAAATAGCCAAAAGAAATGATTTCAAAAATTTTGTTGCTCCTCCAACCCAGATTACAAATGAAATAAATTTAAATGTTTAAAATTTTACATTTTTTAAAATCCAAAATCATAATTTTCTTTTTCCTTGAAATTTCTAGCCACCATGAATGAATCAAATGCTTTCTTTCTCTCTCTCTTCTCTTAAAATATTCCAATA
>JABUQX010130852.1:10000-12500 GCA_015478945.1 Trachelipus rathkii
TATTATTATTATTATTATTATTATTATTAGTATTATTATTATTATTATTATTATTATTATTATTATTATTATTATTATTATTTATTATTATTATTATTATTATTATTATTATTATTATTATTATTATTATTATTATTATTATTATTATTATTATTATTATTATTATTATTATTATTATTATTATTATTATTATTATTATTATTATTATTATTATGAGTTTAATTTTATACTTTATTCTTTTAAAATTAAGATATAAATTTATTTTCACACACACTTCCCATCATTTGCTAAAATTTGCTGATTATTCAAATTTATTTTTTTACACTTTTGCTAGACCTTAAAATGAGTTTTGATTCTCCTTAAAATTTACTCACCCTACATTCCCTCTTTCCTTTTCCAGTTTCCCTATTTTGTCATTTCTTTACCGTACTAATTTACTTGAAAAACGTATTCCATAACCCTGAGGTTTTAAACTAGGGTCATGAGTTGTTACCTTTCTTGTAGATGTGAAAGAGAGTTGTTAAATGTTCCATTTAAATCTACCATTATCACCATTTACAAAACCCTTCCGTCTATCTCATTGGAAACATGAAGACCATGTTTAAGCATTTGTTTGATTTCTAAAACAAATTGACTTTCAATCTTTTCCTTATTTTCACGATATCTCATGACCTCCTGCAATTGTTTTAATTTAAACATCCTTACTCCGATTACCTTTTATATTCCTAACTTCAATCTTCATCATCCATCCGATATTGTCATTTTTACCATTATCTCGTTCGGAATCTTTTACAGATTTCTTTGAAATAAAATATCTATATTCCACTTACAATTTTTATATAAATTGTATTATTGAAGAGCAGTAGAAATATATCTAAGTAATTAAGATTTTGCGAGATTGAACTTTAACATTTTAAAATTAAAAATATGGATTGTTAATGAGGAAAAGTAATAAGAAGCAGAATAAACTAATAAGGATGAAGGAAACGAATAAAATAATAGGAAATAATAGAAAGAGTAGACAAGAATATAAAAGCAGATGTCAGTGAAGAGAAAAAATATTTTGATGAACTTAAAATAAAGCTTGTAAGATATGAATTATTTATAAGCCAAATAGAGAGGAATTAAAATTCAACTCAAGGATTTATTAATTAAAAGAAGATAAAATATTCAGCCTACTTTCAAAGAAGTGATTGTAAATTATAAATCCTCAATGCAAATATTATTTGCGAATTATAAATGCAGTTGCGTTCTATATACAAGCCAATAACTGTTATTATAAATAACTGTTATTATAAAAAAAATTTATGCAACCAGTTATTAAGTGAGATTTCTTTATAAAACTTAATTTAAATTTAAATTTAAAAAAATAATAATTGTTAAAGAAAAGAGAGAAAAATGTTTGGCAACGACTATTAAACTTATGTTTGAGTTTCGAGAGATACTTATGCCCTATGTCGGATAGGAAAAGGCCAAAGGGAGAAGGTGAGAGGGAGGGGCAAAGCCCCAAATGAATACCCTATAAACTGTAGTAAATCGACTTTTCCTTCAACTTTTATAATTCACATATAATAATAAATAATTCATAGTAAGTTATTTTCTTACCATTGTTATTTTCAGTGATATTGCTACTACTTGCGCAACTACAGTCATATAATAATAATAATAATAATAATAATAATAATAATAATAATAATAATGTAACAATAATAATAATGTAATAATAATAATAATATTAGCATAATAATATATAATAATAATAATAATAATAATAATAATAATAATAATAATAATAATAATAATAATAATAATAATAATAATAATAATAATAATAATAATAATGAAAATAATGAAAATAATAATAACAATAATAATAATAATAATAATAATAATAATAATAATAATAATAAAAATAATAATAATAATAATAATAATAATAATAATAATAATAAAAACCACTACAACAGCTAATAATAATAATAATAATAATAATAATAATAATAATAATAATAATAATAATAATAATAATATTCATAATAATAATAATAATAAAATAATAAAATAATAATAATAATAATAATAATAATAATAATAATAATAATAATAATAATAATAATAATAATAATAATAATAATAATAATAATAATAATAATAATAATAATAATAATAATAATAATAATAATAATAATAATAATAATAATAATAATAATAATAATAATAATAATAATAATAATAATAATAATTGAAACTAGTGAACTCAAGTTAGAAAGGATTTAATCCTGGAAAGCGATTTAAATGTTAATTAAGTGTCATTTGCCGAAAGGAAAGTTTTGCAAATAATAATAATAATAATAATAATAATAATAATAATAATAATAATAATAATAATAATAATAATAATAATAATAATAATAATAATAATAATAATAATAATAATAATAATAATAATAATAATAATAATAATAATAATAATAATAATGATATCAATAATAATAATACC
>JABUQX010130852.1:17500-20000 GCA_015478945.1 Trachelipus rathkii
AGGAAGCTCTTCTGGAAGGAAGCGCGAAAGGTTAAGAATGAGAATAAGGGGAATCTGCTTAGAATAATGAATAGGGATGGTGCTTTTGTAACTGATGAAATGGATGTGAGGGGAGTGTGGAAAGAACACTTCAAAAATCTGCACAATATTAACAGTAATGATGAGGTGTTAGTGAATGTGTGTGGTTTTGATGGTGCAAGAAGGAATAGGTATTTTGGGGATGAGGTTATTAGTAAGGAGGAAATGGGTAGAGTGAGAAAGTTGAAGAATGGTAAATCTGCAGGTATAGATGAAATTACTAGTGAAATGATCAAGAACGGAGGCGAGATGGTGATTGATTGGATTTGGAAGTTGTGTAATAAAACGTTTATGGAGGGTATAGTTCCAAGGGATTGGAGGAGAGCGGTAATAGTACCCTTATATAAGGGTAAGGGAGAAAAGAGGAACTGTAGAAATTATAGGGGAATAAGTTTATTGAGTGTTGTAGGGAAGGTATATGCTGGTATTTTGGTCGAAAGAGTGCGTCGAGTGACTGAAGGACTGATTGGTGAAGAACAAGGTGCGTTTAGGAGTGGTAGAGGATGTGTGGATCAAATCTTTACATTGAAACAAATGATTGAGAAAATGAGGGAGAAGAAGAATAAATTATATTTAGGTTTTATGGATTTACAACAGGCGTATGATAGAGTTAATAGGGAAGCTTTATGGCAGGTATTAGTGATATATGGTGTTGGTGGTAGGCTTCTGAATGGAATCAAAAGTATGTATGACGTGTGTAAGAATAAATGGTGTCAATGGTGATTGGTTTAGGATTAATAGTGAGTGAGACAGGGTTGTGTTATGTCTCTTTGGTTATTCAATTTGTATATGGATGGGGTTATGAAAGAATTCGAGGTGGGGATGGCAGGGAATGGTGTTAGAATGATGGAGAATGGAGATGAGTGGAGGGTGCCCTACCTATTATATGCGGATGATTTGGTTCTGTGTGGCGAATCTGAAGAGAGTTTGAGGGATTGGTAGAGAGATTTGGCAGGGTATGTAAAAGGAGGGGTTTGAAAGTAAACGTAGATAAGAGTAAGGTTATGGTTGTGAGTGAGGACAGTCCTCGTGTGAAGTTATGTTAGATGGTGAGCAGCTGGAGCAAAATGTCTGAGTTTAAATATTTAGGGTATGTTGGATGAGAAGGGAACGGATGATGCAGAGTGTAGTAGGAAAGTTGTGAATGGCAGGAAGGTTGCTGGTGCAATTAAATCGTTGGTGAATGTAAAGGGACTAAGTATTGAGTGCGCTAGGGTCTTACATGAGGGTATGTTGTTACCTGTGTTATTGTATGGTAGTGAGACTATGGTGGTCTGGAATAAGAAATATAGATCTAAAGTTCAATGTGTTCAGATGGACAATCTTAGGAGCATGCTAGGTGTGAAAAGAATTAATAAAATGAGGAATGAACGTATTAGAGAGTTGTGTGGGTGGTGTGAAGAAAGGGGTAAATGAGAGAATAAATGAAAGTATGTTGAGATGGTTTGGTCATGTGGAAAGGATGAATGATAGTCGGTTGGTTAAGCGGATGTATAGTGGAGAGTGTGTTGGGAACCGACCGGCTGGGAGACCGAGAAAGAGAAAGTGGATTGAGTCGGTGAACGAATGTCTGAAGGAGAAATGTGAGTTTGGCAGAAGCGAGAATAAAGGTGCATGATAGGAGGAAGAGAGAATGGCGGGGTTTCAATATGGGGGCATGGTTGGCCACCTGGGCCAAAGGATTGAACCGCCCCGGTGACGATTTACCATAGTGAGGGTCCGTCAAAATCCTATGAAGCTTTAGGGTGGATTTTCTGTCTTGTGACGAGCTTTCACTAATTAATGGTACAGAGGGGGCGGTAAGGCTGGGCTTTCTTTTCGACATTTGTCATACTCTCCTGCTGCTTTTCTTTTCCGATGCTTGTAGCGCTCCTTACTCCCAATCTTGGGAAAACAAGGTAGGTGAAGAAAGAAGAAGAATATATATATATATATATATATATATATATATATATATTATATATATATATATATATATATATATATATATATATATATATATATATGTAACTAATATATATATATAAGCTGGGTTTGAGAATAAGAACTATGAGGAGAGGCTGAAGGAGTTAAAAATATTTTCTGTAGAAACACGAATTCTTAGATATGACGCGATACAAGTCTACAAAATATTATATTTATTGCTAATCTAGTGATAATACTGATACCAATAAATTATATCTCTCTCTCTCTCTCTCTCTCTCTCTCTCTCTCTCTCTCTCTCTCTCTCTCTCTCTCTCTCTCTCTCTCTCTCTCTCTCTCTCTCTCTCTCTCTCTCTCTCTCTCTCTCTCTCTCTCGCTCGTCAAAGAAGTCATCTCAATATATGCTACTTTTTGATATATGTGCCTGTGTGAGTCTCATACCAAATGTAATGCTGCTTTATGCGAATGTATATCGGGGAGAAACCTTTTTCTGCCTGTA
>JABUQX010130852.1:32500-56064 GCA_015478945.1 Trachelipus rathkii
AGCATGTTTAACTAAGCTTAGAGGATGATACAACATAAATAACGTAACCAACAATTACCACCCCCAACGAAATTAAGCATTAGTTTCTTTTTAACCGACAATCAATGCAAAGTTCTTTTTAAATCAAAAATATAAAATAAAAATATAAAATCAAAAATATAAAGTAAAAGGTAAAACTTTCAGGAATTTACCTACCTACCCAGCATATTATTAAAAGCTGTAAGGTAACTAGCTATCATATCCTGAGGCAAACCATTCAAAAAAAAAAAAAATAACTACTTTGTTACTGAAGATGTTTTCTCAAATTCTGTCTAAATATTTTATTTTTTATTTTCTTATGACCCCTAGTTCTCTCATCATGGCATAGAATGAAAAACTTAACTATCTTCAGCAGAGTCGAGAAATGAATTTTTTATATATAAACTTGAATCATATCCCTCTAAGAAATCTCCTTTCCACAGAAAATATGTACGTTTCTTTTGTTCCCATTGCATAACATTTGTTCTCAAAACCACAAATCATTCTTGTAGTAGTTCTACGTTGTGTTGTCTCAAGCATATCAATATCCTTTCTTAGGTAAGGAATTCTATAAACGTACGCAATATTCAATTAACTGCTTAACATAACGATTATAAATTTCCTATTTCTTCTTTATAAGCAATATACGATTGACAATACCTAACATTTTATTAGCTTCAAATTTCTACTAGTAACCAAACCTAAGTCCTTTTCTTTGCCAAAAGACTCCAGCCATTTTCTGTTCATGTCATAATTAAAATCCACATTTGAGTTATCAATTATGTAAATAAATTACCTCACCCTTTTTTCTATTGAAATTCATTTTGCCTATAATCACTCCAACTATGAGGTTTATGCAAATCATACTGAATTGTCATACAACTTTTATTCAATATTTTTAGCAGAATTATCATTACCAAACCTAGAAATCTTACTCTTAATTCCCTCATTCAAATCATTATATAAATTAAGAATAGAAGTGACCCATCACAGATCCCTGGAGAACTTCACTTTTTATCCTATCCCATGATAATTTACGACAATTAATTAAAACACATTGTCTCCTATTATAAAACCAATTTTTATCAAGTTAGAAAACACTACCTACATCATACTATGACAGTTTGTGTATCAGCTTGGCATGGGAAAATTTATCAAATGCTTTACTAATATCTGATAAAGTTTATTCTATTTGAATTTCCAATTTTTTTTCTCTCATCCAAATCATTTGTATAAATTAAAAACTTAACTACTGCTAAAGTAACTGATCTATAATTTCTCAAATCCTCTTTATACACTTTTTTTTATAGACAAAAACATGCGCTATTTTTAAGCCATCATGTAGCTCATAACAAGCAAGAGAACTTTTAAGCATTAAGTGAAACACATATGCTATATACTATTAAAGCCATCTTTTGGAATTCTACCATGAATGTCTTCAGGACCAGCGGATTCATTGCACTCAATATGATCAAGCATTCTCATAATTTCTTTAAACTCAATTTGAAGGAAACAAGATCTTCTAAAACCTGTTCTCAATGACTATCAAACTGGATATTATCGTCAACTCTTATAGCTTTAAATTATTGAACAAAGTACGCATTAAGCATATTTGCAGTCTTCATCCGAAGTAACTAAATTATTTTATTAATTAAACCAATATTTCTACTTTTATTATTAAGCTTGTAATAAAACATTTTGACTTTCGAATTCTTTATTCCAGTTCACGTCTTCAAATAATATTTCAAATTTCTCAAAATCTCCATTTTCAAATCTAATATGTTAACTGCTACCCTATTTTCAGTTAGCACTGGTTAATAATACATTTCCATCCATTCTATATTTAAATGTTCCTTTACTATGTAACTAAATAATTATTTTCTTTTCATTTCTTAGGCTCTTAGCACTAATATAAATACATTTAATATCAGAGTCCTTACCCTTTTACTGTATACTCTTGTTTTTACTTTTGAGTTCATAACTCATGATTTTTTTATTCATAATCATTTTGTATCTCACCTCTATCCTTACATAGTCTCCCAAAGAACAAATCTTCCAACGAACAAGCCTACAAGATGCAATCACTAAAATCTTTAATACCTTTGTGACAAATTAACCGCATCCCATGGAAATAAACCTGTGGAAAAAACAATTTGAGAGAAATGAATTAAGAAATATATTACCTCTAAAAAGCAATTGTCCCCAACTGTTATTAACAGTAATAATAATAAATATATAAATAAATAGATAACACCAATGGCTCCTACTAAATCTTACGCAACAGACTGCATAACAATACATTATCTTTGTTACATCATAAATTAGGCAGCACCAAAGTCTTGGTCTCCTTTAATAATGCATGAGTGCAAGGTCCCCACAAAATTCATAGTCCAATGAGATTTGACCTAATTACTGTCAAAAACTTATATTTATATTATAATACCCTAAAACCTACTAACTTTAAACTTACTATATACGGATAAACAACCTTAAATACTAACTACCTTACTTTATATTAAATAAACTTAACTTAACTTACTTAACGGGATTTCAAAATATGTTATTAACATAACTTACATAGGCATACTAACTACCCTACTGACTTAATTACTACTTACTCAACTACTACATGAACTTATACTAACTGAACTTATATACTACTATACACGCAGGGTCAAAATTTACTGGCTCATACCTATACTTATATATAATAATACTTATATTTTACCTTCTTTTAAAGCCTTCACTAAGTACTTGGGTTTAATACGTTAACTATCTAGCTCTTACTTACTATTAAATACATTACTAGACATAGGCCATTAAATACTCGTTAATACTCTGCTTGAATCAATATTATTATAGATCGAGCTTCTCTCATATGTACGTGGGCGGGGTTCGTAATATTACTCAGAATACTATGCCACTAACCTAACTAAAAAGCTCCGAAACCCCTACTTACTGACTATTACTAGCTTTACAGTCTTGAAGCTGAGAGCTCATCTTACTTATAGTACTACTACTACTACTACTTACTTCTAACTAAACCGTTAATTACATTTATAACAGTTTTAATTGTCTGAGAAGCTTCTATATATATCTGCTGACCGTATTGTCAATACAGTTACGATTAACTGGTTTTCAGAACGTACTATAACTAATACTACTTAACGGCTGTAATTGTGAAATCTTATTAGTACTCGGGTTACTAGCTACTACTTTACTAAGGAAACGTCTGATTCTTTCTTACCCGATAAGAAACTTTAGCTCGAGAGCTAAACGACACTTATTCTCTTGTGATATTCCTGTGCTTGCGTATAATACTCAGAGTATCAATCACCATCATACTTAACTACTCCACTATATAATAAAACTTCTACTAAAGTTAATTAACACTTCAGGAATTAGTTGCAAACCTCTGTACTATAACTTGTGGCCATGACTAACGGCCGGAAACGAGGACGTAAAGTCTATTGCACGTTCATGAAAGCGAGTGAATCTTATCTTTTCTGAAATTTCCTCCCCTCACATCACGTAACCTTTTTTGGTTACCTTTCAAAATTAAATAGATCTATATTTCATTTAATTTTATCTTGCATATTTTCCTTTGATATTTTCATTATGTTATTCACTATAATACACTAACTTCAAGCTAGATTTTCATATTTTATTATTTTTTATTTATTATTTGAATTTGGTTAATCACTTGATTAATATTGATTTATTTAATTAAAAATCTTTGATGTATTAAAAATAAATAGGTCTTATATATCAATAATGGTTTATATTGTCAATTTACTTTACAATTAATACGGTTGTGTCACCCGTAGTGGACGTTAAAACTCGAACAACGGAATCGTTCGTGGCATGTGATGTCAAGTCCGTACTATGCTACTGTGTATGGGATTTCGTATTCAATAGAATTAATTACAGCAATCTGTCCACCAAGTGTCATACCACACGACCCCTCTCGCGAGATGGCAATGATATAATGTGTGGGTTTTCATCATTTCTCAGCTTGTGGCAACATTTTTAACATGAGGACCCAATTATTTTTTGTTCTTTTAATCTCTTCATTAAAGATTCAGACAAATAACTGACTTCTTCCACTGTGCTTCTTCGTTCTTCTTTCTTGCTTCTTCTCCTAATGGTAGGCACGTTCACCAAATATCATAGGAATTATTATTATGAAATTAGATTTTTATTCTAATTAATTACTCTATTCACATTTGTTAAATTAATGTTATTAATTTTCACTTTTAAAATTCATTTATGACGTGAACGTGATACATCTATAGTGAAAAGAATATCTACTGTATTCTATTTTATTAAATGTATTATTATGTAAATTATTATTATTCTCTCACTACATTATTTTTTCACTCGTTCAGTTGACATATTAATGTAATCACCATGTAGTTATATATTCCTTTAATTTCATTAGAATTTAATTTTTTTTAGTTATATCTGTAGTTATGTATTTATTTATTTAGTATTATATTAATTGAACTGAATTAAAAGGAATTTTATAAATCATTAATTATTTATTATCCTATATTTGAGAAGAAGAACCCCTGTAAGGCCCATAAACTTCGCTGGTGTGTATATTGTTTAAAAATCTTTGCACATCATCATTTACCTATAGCGAGAAGGGAGGAGGGAGAAAGAAGGAGGAGGAAAGAGAGGGAGGCAACGTAAGTCATATGTGACCAGACATGTAGAGAAGAGAGTAAGTTATGTTTTAGTGTATAACAAAGAGGTTAAAAAGGACAAATGTCTTGTAAGTCACTGAGGGAAATGGCGAACGAAAACGAGGATTCTTATGTCGGGACAACTTATATTCCCTTTTTTATAATCCATTTTCCTTGTCGGTAGTTCTCAAATCCCTACCTTTCTTAGTGTTTTGCTTGAGAGCTTGCCAACGGGGTAAACTTTCCGCCCTTAAACCTAGAAAAAACAGTATACGTTTGCTGAGAATACATATAATCAATTATAAATTGACTTTTAACCTCGGATTACCATATAGTTTGTTTTACCTACGCATGTTACACTAAGAGAAGTCGATTAAGTTTACCACACCTGATATAGTCCGGTTGCAAGAGTTTATAAGGTGCTGTGCATCATAGTAATCGTACCATATACGACTAGAACTATCTGGTAACTATATTTCATTATCCGATAAACCTCCTTCTTATACTCGATAAAGATCCCAGATTGCTCATGGGCTCGGGGTTCCCACACTTCATATTCCCAAAGACTTCAACTGCGACCATTTTCGTGAAAGCCACTTTTTGTCCTCAATGAGCAAAAACACTATTCTTTTATGAAAATCACTCATTTCAAAGTTCCAACTTTATCAGCCTTCAAATCAATAATAAGACAGCAATATTTTCCGAAAATTTTTCACATATAGTTATTCTCTACCGTGATCTTATGAAATCACTGGGACACTTCTAAACGAAACAAGGGTACAAGAACAGCACAATAAATTTACAAACTTGAAAAAAGAAACTGGCCGCAACTTGATCCTGTTTTAGGAGAATCTGCAATGGGGCAAAGAAGAATGAATACTAGGGTTTTTCATACTCAGGCCTGTTTACCCTTTGTGGTCTTTATCCCTTGGCCTTCTGGCGTACTTAAGTTTAAGCTTGTTGTGGGAGGCTTTAACCAATCCGTGATTTTTTAAATACTTATATCATTCGATACTCAATACGGATCTCTTTGGGGAGGAATATCTTATTTGTGTGGTTGTTATAAATTAGATTTTATAAATAGAAACCCAATAAATTCATCTTATTCACCGAGAGTCCAACTGACCAGGTCGTTATAATAACAAGTACACTGCAATAAGTTATATGTTTTGCCTTAGGCCACTGAGACATTGCACAAAAAGAACCTTTATAAAGGGCAACCTAATACCATGTTGCTATGTTATTTGGTATAATTCATACAGACCTCAATTAAATACTTGTTTCTACTTTTTTTTCTCACTTGCTAATTTTTTGCTGAGCTACACCCTTAAGTTAAAGAGTCATGATCGAGAGAGTAGATTGCAACAATAAAAGTTTGCCCCAGACTGTTCGTTGACAGCCTGGGGACATTTTTTAGATCTCCCGCCTATTTTACTTCTCTATATGATTCACGAACTTATATTTTGGATATGATATCACATGTTTGCCCATGTGTCTATCTGATTTACACGAGTATCGATTATAATTATTGCGTGAGTTAAATAGAAGAATTAATCTCTAATTTTTTCCCTACTTATCTCGATGTTCCTCCGAGAGTAATATAATTGATCATAAACTTTTACAGACTCAGCCATTTACATTAACATATTTTCTTAACCAGTCACCATCGCAATGATGCCATATAAGATGCTTTAGGTGTAACTAAACGACTTTGGTTCCTTTAATGTTATTCATAAAAACTATGGGCGTGTTAAATGTTGATTAATGCATACATTTCATAGTTTTTTTTTATTATTCTCTTTGGGGACGAATTGCTTCTACCTAGCACCAATCACGGAAATGCCCTGAATCCCCGTTTTCCACAACTTTCCGTATTTGTCAATCATACCAAGTATCAAATTCATAAAATGAACAGCTACCATACAAGGGGCCAGGCAACTATAAATATGCATTACTCAAAACTAATTTTGGGATGAAATAACAAACATTGCTCCAAACTATTAATATACTTAAAATGACCTTTTCTTGGAAAGCCCAGATGTAATAAAACAGAAAATAGCACATAGTCAATTGAAAGCCGGGGAACAAATAGCTCAATGGCAGCCAACAGGGTCAATGATGAGTCATTTTTTAGAAATATATACAACAGGGTGCCTCTCCATGGATAATGGGCGCTGAACGCGCGGCGGCTATTAGGTGTAAAATATAAGAGATATTTTCTCGGTGCTCTTGGCTTTATTTCACCACCTTCAGAACGTAGGGGGCATATTTTGAAAAAATTCTATTAAATTCTTCCTTAATATCGAACATCTTAGCCACAAGTAGAGTTTTCCGCTATACACCCGCATTATTATGTCTATTATCAATAACTGTCATACATATTGTTAAAATTAACTTGTTATGATTTAATTTCAATCAATTTCTGATGTATTGATTGAATTCTATAATTCCATTTTTAAATGTCCAATCTTGTGTATACTATTCTAATTTTCAAAATTATTTAAGGCTATCACAGAGCAACTGCATCTCGGAAAGCAATTATCATTATTATATATCTATTTAAAATTGTTACTTACTACTACTGTATTATTATTAATTATTAAAGTCTTTAGGATTATTATTTTTGTCTCCTTTATTTATAATAAAAATTAATCAAATTGAATTTGTATAAAAAAAGGTAAATTAATTCGTCCTGTCCTCCAATTGGGAGTATAGTTCACATTCAAATTTTTTACTTTATTTTTTGTCAGAACCACTCCAAAATAGCATCGAGATCGTAACCCCGAGACATTTTATCACTAACCTATTCTATCTATCCAAATATATAAAATACATTACGGGGCTCATTAAACATTTCTTACCTTTTATTTAATAGAATTTGAGGGGGGGTGAGTGTAACTTAATACTTCATTTTACTCCCTCTATATCAATTTGGGTTAATTTGAAAATTGAAGATAAATATTTATAATATTATATAGCTTATACCTTTTTATTGGATAAGTCTAAAAACTTACGTTTTTAAAAAATACCTTATACGCTTTAGCTGATTTAGCGCTGTGAAACAAAGTTATGTCTTCACTATAAACCTTCTTATATATCTTATATAAAAATAAAAGTTAGCTTCATATTCCCGTTACGTAAGAAATAATATAATGATTCAGTCGTATAAAACAAGGTATAATACTACAATTTATACAAGAATACAATCTATTACAGTGGGAATTATAGAATCCAGATGTGTAGAAAGTTATGTCAAAAATCTATCAACATTATGAAGACCGAGAAAACTCCCAAAATAATCTAGAGAGACACCTCGAAAATCTACTATACAATATGACCAAGTGTGATGTATCATAGTAAATTAGAATAGCCAATTCACATATTCGATAGCAATTACAACAACACCGATTCCTTTAGATTTTATAAATATAGAAGAGGAGCGGCACTTCCAATCAGCGCTAACCGAGTCGAGTCCACCTTCATTCTGTAGTTGTAAGGGGTATCGAACCCGTAAGCCGCCTGAACAACTACCCGAGGGCAACCGACTTTATCTATGGAGATATAGCGTGAAATAAAAAAACGTCAGCAAAAACACTATAGGAGGGCAAATAAGAGCACCGTCTGGAGGATCGACGATCTGTACATGACATATGTTTAAATGTGAAGAAGACAAGAGGCGAATCGACTGAAAACATGCGAAAGAAATATTTAGTCGCTGGGTACAACAAAGGGGACATCAATAGCTTTTTATCTATATCCTATCTTTCTCACATATACATAATATTCAAGAATATTCATCATATGTATATATGAGGAGATAATCTTTAGTTTTATTTAAAAAATAAGGATCTCTGGTTATTATTAAGTAGGGGCTGATTGAATGAAGTAAGTTTTTATTTGTTGAGACGTAACCATTCTGACATTGTTTCCGGAGTACACAAATATGGAGAGATAGATACCTAACTTAAATTTTTTCCACCCGTTATGGTTATCCCACAGGTGGCACTTGAACGGTTCGTATAAGGGGACCCATTTGTCGAAGAGCTCGGGCGCTGGAGGAACCCTCAGGGCCGCTGAGCTGCGGAAGCCTGCGGGCCCGTTATCGCGCACCGCCACTTAGGTAAGACGATATAGAGATAGTGGTCAGGGTTGATGCCTATCCATTAAATCCTAATTGATAAATTATACAAGTCGTTATATATCCAATTTACGTATAATATTGTTTAATATAACAAGTAGGTAATACTATAAACTTAAATATCGGATACTACCATTATTACCATATAGGAAAAAATGCTGGGTGGATATTAATTATATAGATTATCCTGAATACCTGTTTATTATATAACTAATTCCATATAAGAACACTAATTGAGATGTGACAATGAAAATATCATTATCTGGTATATTAGATAAATACCATAATGGCTAATAAGTATTATAAAAAAGTAATTTATTAAAATATGAGAGAAATTATACTCAGTAGGTCAAAACAACTGATATAAGTCGTGAATGGATAGTGATGCAAATTTATACAATTATATAATTTAGGGTACTATTCTATATCGTAGATGTGTTAAAATTTATAGATGAGATACATATACGTTAGCGTAATACAATGAAGGTAATTACGATTATAATAATATAGTAAGTATATACAAATAGTAGCTAATATTAATTATATGTAATAAGCTTATATCACAGAAGTTAAACTTAAATCATTGTAAAGTTCATTTATCTATTAGATGATATTCCCTTATGTTGAGATTAGTTACTAATACGCTATAATTGATTAAAATATATATATTAAGAAGAGAGAGAGAGAGAGAGAAGAAGCACGGCTCTGGTTGTTATTTTATCCTTTTATTATTGTAAGAAAATGGTTAGCTATTTATTAAACTGGAGAAAACAATAATAAATCTTCTTTTTGAGCACAATACCTTATGAGAGTCTAGAAATTCACGATTTGGGAGTAGTAAAGATCCAAATTAATTACAGTTCCACTATACCTTGTAATACAGTTGAGAATCTATTCTATGATGTGTAGTTAAAAAATAAAGAATGTCATATTATTGCAAAAAACATTTTAGAATAACCTCTTGGCAATATAGTAGTGGATTTTACTATAATTTATTGTAAATCATTATTATGAAAAAAGTTAAAACAATTAGAAACTTTAAAATGAAATAAGAAGTTTTTATTAAATATATATTTTAATTTTATTAAATTTTCACGAATATATAATATATAAAATAATATAATATATGATTAATATAATAGTTATATATATTACATATTAATATAATTTTATTAAATAATAATATATCATTATAATATTAATATATATTAATTATAATTAAAATATATATATATAATATATATATATATTTAAATTATATTATATAAATTAATATATATAATTAATAATATATTAAATATTAATATATAATGGACTACCCATAAACCTAATAGCTTCGGGGGAAGTTTTATGCGATGTAATACTTCAGAATGGATTGTGTGGTAAATTTAAGTTATACTTATAATATCTAATAGTACTATTCAATGCTAATACAATGTGCTAGTCGGGCGGACTTCGCAGTGGAACTCCCTTTACCCACTCTCTCGTGCGTCGTCGTGCCTAAACCAGGCTTCGGCCAGGGATCAAATCCTCTCTCGGCTATCTAGTCTCTCTCAAACATCTCCCTCTTAAAATGCGTCCATGTCCTTCGGAGATTTTGCACTGCTCTTTCATCTCTCAAATCAACCTCCCTTGGAGACATTCTCTATCATCTCTCTATCTCTATCTCTCTCTCTCTCTTGCTATTAATTATATGGTATTGTGACTTTAAAAAACCCCAGATTATAGTTTAATATTTAATATACCCAATAGTAAGAAATATTTACCTTGATTTAGAATATTTAAATGATTTGAGTATTATATAGTCTAAAGAAATTCGGAATATAATAATATTTTATTATTAGAATATTATATATAATCAAAATAATTGGAAAATTGGTGCAAGAGTATTATCCCATAATATAAGTAATTATATAGTTTATGTATTGGAGAATGATCATCAGTAAATTGATATCACTAGCAATACACATATTCTATTATAAAAAACGATACAAGATAAATTATATAGTACTATTGAATATAAAACTATATATAATACGTTTTATTTATAGAAGACCCTATAGATTTATCACCCTATCAATTTTAATTTATAATAATTACGTTATATATATATATATATTTATATGTTAAATATTTTTTCATTTTAACAACATATAAACTAATATTTTTTCTAATATTCAAAGAGTTATAATATATATATATTTTGCTTAAAATTACTAAATATCAACCGAGTTGTTATATTAATTTCATGAATAAACTTTTGACGTAAATTTGATATAGACAAAGTTTTGAAAATTAATTTCAAAGTAGTAAATAATATTCCATATGTCTACTTATGATCATATATCACGTATAAAAGATTACATCGAATACAACGGTATGAAAATCGATCAAAAAATAAACGGAAATGTCACAAACGCAATCAATGCAATTACGTGCCCAAATACCCTCTCCGTATTAACCATACATTGAATTCGCGTGGTCCTTGGAGTATTTTTAGGGGGTGCGGAGAAACATGCATTAACCAAAAACACACACTATAAAAAAAAACAAGAAAATAACAATCTGCCAAAAGACATTAGCCACCATGGCTCCATTTCGCGAAAATGAGTTACATTTAGGCTCTGTGGAACTGGCCTAAGACTATTTTAGATAGGAAAATGGTAAAAGAAAAAATAAACAAAAAATAAAAACAATTATATGTTAATAATAAAATTAATAGTAATTTGATCTCCTAGGAGAGAAGCCTATTTAGGAGACACCCTGTTTATTTATAATGGTTACCACTCTTTTTTGGGCGGGCACGATTAATAAAAATAAATAGGAGCTTTCATGGCTTATTATTTATTTAATTGGGGTATAGGAAACTATTTCATTTTTTTTCTTAAATTCAAAATTAAATGCATTTACTTTACAACCAAGGTTTTAAAATAAACTGACCGATGGAAACCAGGGGGTCACTTTTCGAGAGTTTTATATAGTCGCTAAGAGAGTCTGGGAGGGTCTGCGTCGGTGAAAATAAGCTTCGCGGGGTAACTATCGGGGGTCACCGCTGACTAATTCAACGGGCCCCGGTTTGTCCGGTGGTGACGAAGGTTGTCTCTAATCGGTGGTCAAATTCTGGGTGTACTTGCGGGGGTTCCCTCCGCACCTGCCCCCTAATGGGGTATGGAAAACGTTCCCCCCCGTGTGATTCCCCGAAAACCGCTCGTCGAGTAACGTTATTTGCCCCTAATAATTTCATGGGACAAAGTGGGTAATACCTCTTACCATTACCCCAAACTAATAATATGGGTAATTTTACCTAAAATATATATTCCTCAAATTCCTACCCGAACCATTTTTTTTACCTATGGACCGTAAGATCTATAAGCCAACAGTATATATTACCTTAGTTTATTATCATTTGCTGAGTGTTTAAAACGTTGGGTATTTGTTATGGATATAAACTACCTTGGGAGGAATAACCAAAAAAGAACTAGTTAAATTATGTAAATTATAATATATACTATATACGCGGTTTTATATTTCTCTCAGGCTAACAGAATACTTATACAGCTTGGGAATAAGAGGCTAAAAGATCAATATATATAAAACATTTATCCACTGATAAATTATATATACTCATATGTTTTACTGTATTAACTCACATATTCATTATTCATCAATTATTAGTGGGTTAGTTATATATTACTATACAAATACTAAATATATCCAATATTCTATAACCTATAGGGTACATTATCCTAGGGTTATCTATGGTGACGAGCATCGTCCCCACTGCTCCTCAAAAAAAAACCAACAAAAATTGCCAATATTTATTTATTTATTTAACTCTCATTATTCTATGAATTACCTTTTTTTTAAAACCGATTTTTCCTAACTAAAATTTCTTTTATTGCATTTGAATTCCCAAAAATTATTTCCTTTTGCGCTGATATGGGCCCTCATGTGTGAGAAAAATTTTTGAGATAGTAAGAATTTGTTTTTAATAATTAGGTTTTTAAATGTTTCTATTTAATAACTCTTTTTTTTGATAAAACAAGATTTCCCCGCAATGGAAATCATTTGCTTCAGGTTTATTCACAAACACTGGGTAATTTCTTCTTTTTCCCTGTAGTGCTATTGTAGTTCCTTTTAGAGTTATTTATATTGGGATCGATGATAGTTGCCCTACCGATTCACTAAATAGGGCCTGGGAAAAGAAAACCAGGAGAGGTAGGGTATCACAGCCATAGGGGGTATTATTTTCGGATTTATATTCCCTAAAAACAACATCGGGGTACATATTTCGGGTGGAGAGTATTAAACGGTTTTTACCTAATGTGGATAGGACACTGGGATATGTATTCTATAAATAATTACTACAAGTTAGGAGGAATGAAATTGAAGTAAATTTTGAGAGCCTAAATTGGATTATTATCCTTTGGAATTAAAAATTTAATTATGAATGTAAATTATTTAATTTCTGGATCTGATTACGAATTTTTACTATAAATAAATTATATCATATAATGTATTAGATATATTTATATACATATGATATAAATAATCTAAATGATCATATCGTAGAGCTAGTAGTTCAATACAAACCACATAAAATAGCTATTTATATGTCTTAATTACGAGCAGTATTTCTTTAAATGCTTGTGATTTTAATATTATTAATACTAGCCAATAATAAAATTGATTTTATATCCTCATAAAAAATGTTATCAAATTACATTTATTCTGAAACATATTTTATTCAAAAATATATATCTAATTCAAATTAATATTTACTTAAATAAAAATTTTATTAAATATTATATTTTAATAATATGAAATTACTTTGAGTTTCAATGCAAATTAATTAACATAAAATAAAATCGCATATTAAAATATTTTAAAAAAATATAAATAATATTTATATTTATAAACTTTAGAGAAATATATTGTAGATAAAATATTAAAGAAATAGAATTATAAAAATATAATATATATCTTATAATAATAGTATATTAATAATATTAATTAGAAAATTACAATAATAAATTTAATAGTATCGTCTCATATTTTTAAAAAGTACGAATTTAAGTTTATCCAAATTATAAGAAGAATGATGCAATAGTTATAAGAAATTGTTTTCGATTTCATATAGGTTAAAATATATTTTATCAAATAGTAAAGGTATTTAATTATTACTTTACTCTTAATATTATTTTATTTTCACATTGTTACTTATATTTATGTAAGTCTTTAATTAAAGTACTTTATATTTAATATTAATTTATTTTTTGTATCTCTATATATATACTTATCTTAAGAGATATAGTATACAGAGAGATAGCTTTTATGGGCCACTCTTTTATATGTGTCGGTTTTTTTACATTTTTTATTTGTATTCGACTGATCACCTGTGGTCTTATTCTGCGCGTGTGTGTGTGTCAAGTTGGTGGGTGGGAGGTGAGTATTTGTGGAAACGGTAGGGGCCGGAGGCCTATAACTGTTGGCGAGGGCGGCGGTGCTTTTACAATATTAAAAGGGCGTTCTAAATAAATATACCATTTGATACTATAACGCTCCGGCTATATTAAATACGGTCTAACTCTTATTGTTCTTCGCACTCGCTCTGGGATGACTCAATCGGTGGGGCGCTCCGTTAATTCGGTCCGGAGGTTGAAGGCGAGAGTGAATAACAGCCTCTTTGTCCAATTTTATAACATTCTATATCAGTATGCGTGTTTTTAAAAAAGGGTATACCAGCGTTCAATGGGGAGTTTGAATAAATCATATTAGCTGTTGTCTGCAAACACTATATTGTCTTCGAGGTTGTGTCTCATGATACTTGCTCCAAGATTGGGTCTTATAAATAGAATAACATCCTCTTAACTCGCCTCCTTAAAGTTTTATGTACTCACAACTCTGGGTATTTTTTTTCCCAAGGGATAAACCAATATCCCAACCATGTTTGTTGCCCATCTGATCGACACTCTCACTGCCTATATACCTTCCTATAATATGCGCCGTTCTGTATAGGTGTGGGTAGGTAAGTGACCCTAAGGATGTAACAAGTGAAGCGATTAATTATAGAAGTCTGTCCGGAGATAGAGACCACACACTCAGTGCCTCGTAGAGAAGAGCCGAATGCGAGAGTCTCCGTATATCTATCTTCGTGGAGACAAATATCCTGCCTCTCATTCTAATTGTTTTCATCTAACACACGTATCATCTTAAATGAGGTCTGTTCCACAATATAACTAGGCATATGTGCTGTGGTCCTTAAATACTGCAAGAAACTAGTAGGTACGCCAAAATAGATTTACACTCAGCTTAGCCACAGAAGCCACACTCAGTCACTATAATTTCACTAATGTCAATACTGGTTTGATATGAAAACGATTTTAATATGCTTATTAATAACTTATCACCATGATCCTCTTTCCAACGAGACTGAATATTTTATCAATTCTTAACCTTACATTATTCTCAATCCTATATTTAACGAATTCTTCCAATAAAGGTCAGATGCAGAGAGTGCCTATTCTATTTTAGGAGGAGTTTGATCATAATTATATCAGAATCCTAGGTTTTATATTATTATATTATTAATTATCATTATTAAGGAGTTATTTTATATATCGATATTATTATCGATTTAAATCACTACTTGAGATTAACCACTCTGATATGCTCGCTCTCAAACTATTTCTCCAACAGGACTATTTCTATTAATAATGTGAATTTATATCCTTAGAAAATACAATGCCATCCAAATAAATTAAAGCGAGTCTTTGTGCCAATTCTATTAACTAATGATTCTAGCTGAGACAATCTAATATTAAGTTTATTTATATAATAACTCAATCACGCACACAGAACGCTACCGTAATAATGTAAATGACCAGTACACACTTAGGAGTACATATAGTAAAATAAATACATACATTGAAGAAATATCTTCTGTCAAATAAATTATAATATATAATGATGGATTTATATAAAATAAGTATCGAGACTAAATGTATTGAGTCACGTGTTAATCCGTGTTTACGCAGAAGTACACATATATAATATATATTATTGAGTATATGAGTAGTCAAGTATAAGTGTAGAACTAATATTACGTATTATAAATATGCAAATTAATATTAATCTAAAATAAAATAATAGTTAAAATTATCTGTGTATTATTACAAATATGATTATTAAAATACGCACAGATGAATATTCGACTTACAGGGATGGGTGGGTCATAATAATGAATTTTATGAGGTTTCAGTTATTTTTCTACAATGGAGTGCTTGTTGAACATATTCAAAGACATTAATTAATAGATCACACACACGAGAGGGAAGTATATGACATATAAAAATATGAAATAATTGATATATATAGATATAAAATCTAAATAAATGAATAAAATACAATAATTAGTTCCTATGTTGTTAAATATATGATGAAAAGAATGAGTCAGTCTCTCTCTCTGGTAATGCCTGCTCTGGTCTGCTCTCTGCCTCTTAATCTCGCACTACATCTACGTCCACTGGGGTGCTCTCTCTCATCTTCCGATTCGTCACTAGAAAGTCAGCTTCTCACATCATCGTCTTCCTCAGGAGGTTGGAAAGGGGAATAATTACGTATATGTACACTTTTCTGAATGGAGTACGTACCTTATATTTGCATCAGGGTAGGAGTTAGAGAAATAACTAAACTTAATGTGTTTAAGAGAAAGATGGCTAGATATCATTATAATATGTACACAAATAATAACTATATCTAATAATAATAATAATAAAATATACAACTAAAATACGGTTTACAGGGAAGAATTAGAAACGAGAGGAAGTATAGGAAGGATACGAAGAAGGAAGAAGAAAGGCATGAAGAAGAAAAAGGGACAGAAAGAAGAAGAAGAATAGAAGAAGAAAAAAAGAAGGAAGAAGAAGAATAAAGAAAAAAGATGAAGAAGAAAAATGGGGCCTGATAATAACTTCAGAGCTAAACACATTTCTTGGCCTTTGAAGGGTGGTGTATATGTAATCTGTGTATAACGTGTAAATATAAACTCAACATCGTTTGATGACTGAAAAAACGTGAAAACTCAAACTGATACGCTCAAGTTTTTGTGACGCACCCTACGGTGCCACAAGTGGATGTAAATCACAAATGCGCAGTTAGGAGCAATAGGGGGCTATGGGTGAAATTAATAATTAATCGAGAAATAAATAATAATCAATAAATTGAATTATAAATAATCAATAATTAAAACAAACAAATGACTGTTGTAATCAGTCGTTAGTAGTAGCTTGCGCAAGAAGTGAGGTAGTAGTAACGTCGTCGATCGTAGTAGTTAGTAGTAGTAGTTGTGGTATGTTAGTATAGTATAGTAGAGTATGTAGTAAACACAATAAGTGCTAGTCAATAGTATTATAGTAGTGATTTTGTTGTATGAACTACAGATCATGGGCAGTAGTAGTAAGTATAGTAAGTAGTAAGAAATGTAGTTGCTAATATACAAAATTCATGGCAGTAATAGTAGTAGTAGTAAGTAAGTAGTAGTGTAGTAGTATAAGTAGTAGTAGTAGAAAGTAGTAGTAGTATAAATTGTTGCAAGTAAGCTTGTACATAATTAGTCTCGGCCAGTAGAGCTAGTAGTAGTGAGTAGCTTGTAATATACAGTAAATGGCAGTATTAAGTAGATAGTAGTACAGTAGTAGTACGGTATTAGTGTAGTAGTAGTAGTAGAAGATAGTAGTAGTATAGTACGTGAGTTGCAGTATAGTTGTAAATAACAACGTCATGTCAGTGAGTAGTTGTTAGTGAGTTTGTCGTAGTATAGTAGTGAAAATAGTAAGTAAGTAGTCAAGGAGTCTACAGTAGATAATACTATTATAATATATATATATGATATACCCAATTAAGTTATATATATATATATTTATTATATTATATATAATATATAATATAATATATTATAATTAAATTTATATATAAGTATAATATATACACAGTATATATATTATAATATTATAATTATATATTATATTATATAATTTATATTAATATGTTAATATATATAATAATAATGAATAAAAATTAATAAATAATAAATAATAAAGTTTTTTTATTCAATTAACGCTTTAAGAGACATTGTTTTCGCCCATGCCACAATTTGGACGCCTGAGTGCTAGAGATTTAAATCGATCAGGAAACTAAATACCACCTGCGAACTAAAAGGTGTAAGCTTTTATGTACCTATTTTTCTTCAAGCCTCATTAAATCTATCGCTTAGATCTACATCTTTGTGCACCTGAGCACATCGAGAGGCATGGGGAATAATGAGTCATTTCCACTTTATATTGTCAATTAGATTATGTTAATAAGGCCATTTGTCATTTGTTTTGTTAACATTAATAAAACAATTCATAAGGTCAAGCTAAACGCGAGAGAATGCGAGATCGTATCTAGTCGCCTCTCAGCCGTAGTCCAAATTTACTAGTCCTTCTCTAAGGTCTTGTACATGTAGAGGCTGTGGGCTGAAATAGTGAAGAAGCTAGCGGTCCGTCGCGCGAGCAAAATCATGAGGCTGTGGTTATCTTCACTCTCTCCTCAACTTTATATATTATATTTGACCCGTTCTTAATGCATGCGAACGAGACGGTTGGCGGAGAAGGCCGAAAGTAATGGGGGAGGAGTGGTGTATATAAGAGCCCATATCAAACTCTACCGACACAATCCAACATCAAACCTTCGTTCGCAGCCTCACTTAACATCTGACGCCAGTCAAGGTAAATTGACTACAAGCTAGCGAGATGGCGAATGGCGAAAGGCGGTTCCCCTGAGCGACAGTCGTCATTAATACAAAACGCCTAATAATCGAGCTCCGTTATTTGAAACATATACAAACGTGAGTATGACTTGCCACGTAAAATAAAATTCCTCAATTAAAACTTGTATTTAAGTAATTCCATCAAAGCCCCAGCGACAGCGGAAAAGCTGGCATGCTGCGAAAACAAGCTGCCTGGGCGTCAAATGTGCGCTTCGCTGCAAACCGCGGGGATTTAAGTGTGGTGTTGCGGAGAGAGTAGGCGAGAGTGAGAATGATACGACCAGGAAGGTGGGACGTTAACGGGTAATGGATAGGGTGAACTTGTGATTATCGTGCATAGGGAACAAACCAATAAACAACCACAATGGAGAGATGGAGGGTAATATGAACAAATGAGAAGGAATTGCATGAGCATCAGATCCTGGAGCAAAGTGGGTATTCCGTTTGCTTGGTCAGAGAATGTTTTAAACATGACTGCAGTAGTAAGGAAGAAAGGCCGTAGAGAGCAGGCGAGAATCTCGGCGAGGGCGGTTAAAGAGGGGTGTATATGCAAAAGTAAATAGTAACACTCGGTAAACTTGATAAACCAATCGACAGAGTAACATTGATTCGACTTCGAGTTAGCATTCTATTGATCATAGTCTATGCTAAAACAGGGTTCCATCACCCAATCAGCAAAACACCGCACATGAAATGAGTGGTTATGCCATTATTCGATTCCAATGGTAATAGGTCGCTGAAAGCTAATTGAAGATGGTATCCATAATGGATGATATCCATGTTCATATCTTCGCTCGGTTGGTGTGTCGCCATGCGCTCTCTAACAATGTCAACGTCGAACTGACGCTTTTGAAGGCCTAGACTCGTATATCAATCATGAAGATTATACTTAACAGCTGATTATCCGGTTTCAGCTTTTTTGAAGATCTTTTTTATGAAAGAGGTAAAAATCTTTCAACTACAAACTTAATATATTCATAAAAAATGTTATAAACAGTTATTCGTTCACTAATAGCCTGCGGGTTAGGGGTAGAAGCAGTACGGGAATATGATAATATTATATATGAGAATTAATATTAGAGTATATTATGGTTAGATAGACTATTAGGTACTATATAGAGAGTTATATATATATATAATAGTAACTATACTATTAACGTATATAGTAGAGTTTATTTATATCAGCTCAGGTTACTAATAAGATGTACAAAGCATTACACCTACTACCTGCAAAGTATATATATGTACTACGTTATACATTAAGTAAATTACCGTAGTAATATGATATATCATTATATATATTACTTATTATATATATATAAAATATTAACTTATATATACTAAAAGTATATATATACACTATCTTTATAATCGAACCAATCGTTCTCTTTTAATTCTCTAAAAAAATATATACTACAATATTACCTCTGCTAACTACCCTATAGTAATACTGATTATAATAATATTATTACCGTATTAGCTATATATATATATACTCTAAATTTAATATTGACCTCATTTAGTATACTAATATTTCGAAAGATATATAAACTATATATTGATATAGAAATATAATAAGAATCTATCTGGTATGTTTGATTTATGGTATTTATAAATATAGTAAAAACTCAGATATCAAATACGACAAAATCTCATGTAGCGTTTGCCATGTCACATACGTTCATTGAAGTACATCTGTCATTGGAATGCTAATAGGATTAAAGTTCAACGCTCATGTTATCGCGAGTCAAAGAATCTATGCGATGAACTCAGGCCGAGATCGCGCTCTCTGTACCTCCTCACTCCTACCCCATCCTCCGAGAGCGCTGATCCTGCCTGAGCGCTTTAGGCACTTCCTTACCCCTACAATTCCCCAGCTGGTTCGATTCCCAACTACACCACGACTATAACAATGCCTACACTCAACCAGAGTGTACATTCATACTTTCCGCATGACCCGAGAGAGCATCTCTAACGTATCTTAATCAATAATTCTCCCGCCTTCACTTTACGCCTCTCTTCAAAATCACATAAATTAGACTCTCCTTATCAAATACGTGTCAATTTTATCATTATTTAATCAATTCTTTTTCCTGTGCAACAGCCCTAGTACTCCAGTAACTAATAAACTTATGCCATTGCCCACACACGCTAATTCTACGTCCCATCCCTAATAGAGGTTGTCTCATTCTGACAACCAAGTTGAACTTATTATCTATTACACTGTATAAAAGTTTTGGGGGTACTCGCTACAGAAAAAATGTGTAGTATACTACCATTTAGTACGTCACTTGCATAACCGCAATGCTTCATAAGTTAGTATAACCATATACGATAGATTGTATATTCACGAATTCTCTTGAAATTACATCTGTACCGCAGCTTCATAGTATGTACTTATTATTCACAGGGTGAACCTTGAATATGAGTGTATTATATCGTATATCATTGTTAGACATGGGAGAGTTATTATTATTCCTCCCTGCTTTATACCCACCCCCTTTCTGTGTATATACATACCGTTGGCGGCACCCGCAGGTGTGGCACACACGAGTGTTCATTGATGACGAAGTTTCGTCACGAGTTTTTATTTATCATTTCGACTACACATTTGCATATACACACATACCTCTCCCCTTATCTCTTACCCTCCACTCGCCTTTCTCTTTGTTTTCGCCTATGACTTACATCGTTACCCTACCCACTTTTGGCTTTCATTGTTGTTGTCATGAATACATAAGTACCTACCCACTGTTGTTCTCCTTGTTGTTGCCGATGACTAACTGGTTACCTACTCCCCTTTGTTTCTGTTGTTGGCCATGAAATAGCTTGTTACCGACACCCCTCCCAAACCAACCTTTTAGTCTCCTCACTCCTGCTTATTCATTTCGTCGCACACAGCAACACACCTGCGTTGTTGGCGCGCACTGCCTGAATGAGACTTTGTCGCAGCTCTTTTAATATGCGCAAGAAACCTGTTGTTCCCCCCAGGTCCATGCGTGTTCCTACACAGCCGCAAGCCGTCCCGCTCCAGCGGATTCGCTTTCAAACTTTCGTTCGTCTGTTCTGGTTTTGTCTTGCATACACTGGCTGTAGCGTTGCTGCCGTCAGAGTTTAATGCGTCCTGTAAGACTGGAGAGTGAGAGTATTTTTCTAACCAACCCAAGTTCCCGCATTCTCATAACAACTCCTTATCTTTACGGCCCAAGTGTAAAATTAAGCACGACACGAGTGAAACACCGAACCTGCCAGTCCTCATTGCGCGTATCTCCACAGAGCCAGGCATGAGACAGGTTTGAGACTTGAGATGGCATCGCCGAATGCGTCTAAAGTCCTATAGACAATATTTTACCCTGATACCAATGAGTAAAATTGTCTATTCCCCTTATGTAGAATAAAGGGCAGATTGCTCGGTTCCGTTAATGGGCATTGTTAACATTAAACATATGCGAAGATAAACATTGAAAGCATTATTAATTTCCCATTATACTCGATTTTTCATTATGAGTAAGAAAATTAATAATCTGAAAGTAGAATGGTTGAGAAAAAACATCTTCAAAGATGGAACCAATAATGAAGCCAAATTGATGGTATTATACCTTTGAGTAAATGAGCATTCGCCTCATAGCTCCAAATTTCTGCTGCCAATAGGGATATTTTTAAAAAATGTAAAAAGAGATAAAATACTTGTATAATGAGAAATTTGCATATGATTAAATATAATAATATTATAAATATATAATTATAATATATAATATATACATATATTATATTAATATTAATAATATTAATATATATACTATACTATATATTAAATTAATCTAATAATATATTAAATATATATATATATGTATATATATATTATATGTATATATATATAATTAATCTTGAAGCAATACGTAGTTATATAATTAATATTATTTATATAATTATCACCCTTTAATGTAAATTAATATATTAAGTAATAAATTCCCACATGGCTCTTTATCTACTATCTAACTCATCTACTACACGACAACATATAATATCCATTTTATTAGACACTAAATCACTACCTTATACCGACTACACTAATCTACCAACTACTAGCTAACTTACTACCACAGAGCTGTTACACAATCCCTCCTTTTCTTTCATTATTTATATTTATAATATTATTAAAACTATCATTGTATGAATGTACTTAATAACTATAATTATTATTAATTTTTTTATATATAACTTATATTTATATGACAAATATTATTTATAATTTATCCAACTTAATATTATTATCAATAAAGCTCACTTTTTCTCTAAGCTTCCTCCGGAAAATCTGGAGGTAGGTTAATCTAATACTTGAATCATTTCAATGGTAAAATAATTTAATATTTACTTTACTAAAAGTGATACCCTCTGCGGCGTCCTATGAAACATTGCGTATAATTAGAAGTACATCGAATTCACGCTTACCAGGAACTTCATCGAAATAGACCTCCAAAGGATATAAATCATCTGAAAATCCTTTTATCAAAACAACTGCTCAGTCCATTTATAGTTCCGTTTTTCTCTTCATGTGTTACTACGTTGGGTCTCCATCACATACCAATCCGAGAACGAAAGAGCGTCCTACGATCGATTTGAGATGCGTACAGCAAGAGTCTCATTCTGCCAGCACTCGGGCTCACAGTATGTGGAGTTTCGTTATAATATGTAATGTTTGAACCTTGCGGTGGATTGGCAGTCAGTACACTGAAATATGTACTCTTGACTGCCATTGTTTTCTACGTATCCTACATATAATGATATTTTTCCTGCACATCATATAGTGTCTAGGAATTTCGCGTATTAAGTAACAGTTTCGAGGAATCTATCTATTACTACATTGCATTGTATTCATCTTTGAAGATGCCGAGTAGGTATCCCTGTA
>JABUQX010130853.1:17500-34020 GCA_015478945.1 Trachelipus rathkii
TATATATAATATAACATATATACCTCTCATATCTCAACTTTTAATCAGTGATTTTTATTTTATTATTTGGGTTTCAAAAAAATTATGGTTTTTCAGTTCTAATTTTTTATTATTTTATAATATATTATTCTTGCATAATCATTTCAATAGTTGGGCAGTCTTTCTGTATTAATTCATCATAGTCGGAAAAAAAATTCCTTCTAAATGAATTTTTGAAAAAATCAGAATGAGGATAAACCTTTTTCTACTGAGCCTTTTTATTTATTACATGTGGAAATGAATGTGTAACTCTTGTCTTATGGTCGTGCGAGTGAAAATTTTCTAACAAATCGTGATAAACGATTTTTTGGAATTTTTTTTTAGTACAAACGTTTTTTTTTTTACGGAAACATTTAAAAAAAGTCGCATCTCTCTCTTAATATATATATATATATATATATATATATATATATATATATATATATATATATATAATATATAAATATATATATATATATATATATATATATATATATATATATATATATATATATATATATATATATATATATATATATATATATACATCTACTAAATATATATATATATAATAACCTTATATATATATATATATATACCTCTTATATATATATATATATATATATATATATATATATATACCATATATCTAATATATATATATATATATATATATATATATACCCTGTTTGGTTTGAGCAATGTGTTCATTTAATTTGATTAATTCGTTAGTAAATAACGCTAGTAATTTCCAATAGTTAAAGATTGATTTAAAAAAAAAATATTTAAAAAATAAAAGAAACAAACATAAATAAAGACATTATTTCATTCTGAGAGTAACGTCGTAAAAACTTTTATTAAGTAGTATGACTTATATTGAAAGGGAGTAAAGGTAGTAGTGGGCTCTATGGTGCCTGCCATGCATTGACAGTATAACGGTCGTTTTACAAGAGGTATTCCTTAAAATCTCCCAACCGACAAATCCCAGTACTCACTTTCTTTGAATTGATTGATTTCAACCCCCATTTTCTTCCAGTCGGTCATTGAAAGTTGTTGAATTAATATAATTACATTTTCAATAATTAACTTTTTAAATTTAGATTTTTTTTTTGCCATTGGAATTTATTTTTAATATCATTTTCTAACGAACAAATTGAACAAAACATTCTATTCCTCAAACGAAAAAGATTTTAAATATATATATATATATATATATATATATATATATATATATATATATATATATAATATATATATATATAACATATATATATATATATGTATAGCATAATAATATATAATATATATATATATTTACTATATATATATATATATATATATATATATATATATATATATATATATATATATATATATATATATATATATATATATATATATCTTTATCTTTCTTATATATATATATATCTATATATATAATATATATATATACCTATATATATATAAATAGAGAGAGAGAGATCAAGTTGTATAACTTCAAATCAAAGTTAAGAAAAGTAAACTACACTAAAAATTGAAACCTTACGAGTATCACAACAAAAAATTCATTAAAAATATTGTTACGAGTTCTTAAAAAAAAATTTACGAGGTCATATTTTAAGACAAAACTTTGAAAACAAAGATCATACGCTCAAAACTAAAGGATTTAACAGTACTAAAATCCAATGGCTTAGTCCACTTTTTAGAACAGGTTGGGGGTGTGGGGGTATTCTAGCATAATTCATAATGTATATAAGGTTTCTATAAAGTTTAATAAACTTGATATCTTTCGATTTTTATTTTCTCTCTTCTATCTCTCTCTCTCTGTCTGTGTCTGTATTCTCTCTCTCTTCTCTTCTCTCTACTCTCTTCTCTCTCTCTCTATTTATAAATGTAAAAAAGTTTTAACAATTTACTTTAAAATGTGATTTATTAAAATTTGAAAGACAATAATAATAATAAAACTTAAATATTGTTATTAATACTAAATAATCCTGTTGAATATTGAATGTTATTGTAATTTCTTTTTATATTATATAATATATATTACAGTATATTATTGATTATATAAAAAATATATTATAATATATATATTATTATTCTAATGATATAATATATGTATATCAGTGTTGAATGACCATCAGTAATATTGATAGTTTTATAATTTCTTTTGATATTCTCATAATCTTGAAGGTATATTTATTATTTGATTTAAATATTAAATGTTTTTATATACTTTATAAAGTCTTTTCTTATTTCTATAACTTAATATTAGAAGATATATTATGATTGTTTTTTTTCGTAGCATTTCTTTTAAATTTATTTTTCTTTTTTTTTTTCGGTTTTTTTTTTTTCGCTTCTTTTAAACAAAAAATTTCGAGTCTTTCAAAGTTATGTGCGTTACTTTCCGTTAGTCTCGCTGTTCCCTTTTATACTAGTGATCACTAATGTTGCCCTGCTGAGACTCCTCTCTCTCTCTCTCTCTCTCTCTCTCTCTCTCTCTCTCTTGTCTTCTCTCTCTGTCCTTTCTCTCTCTTCGTCTCAACGCACACTACACACATCATACCATTCCTATGCTGTGGACACGCCACATTTCCAGTTCCTGCTTTTTTTCTCCATCCTCTTACATGTTCTCCTTTCAGCATTCTTTTCTCTCTCGTACTCTTCTCTCTCCTCTTCTCTCTCTTCTCTTCTTTAATGTTAATAAGATATATATATATATATATATATATATATAATATATAAATTATCTGTAATATATATATATTTTATAGTAGACTATATATTTTCTAATATATGTATGAAGAAGTGAGGAATCATTGCAACGATTGCTTAATGATTATAATAGTTTATTAAGAAAATGTGAAGTTTATATTTTTATTTCTTGTATTTCAACTGAATGAATCACATTTAAAAGTAATTGTTAAAACTTTTTTTACATCATCTCTTTTTTCCTCCAGAGAGTGAGAGCAGGAGAGAGAGGGGGAAAGTGAAGGAGTGAAGGAGAGAGAGGGGGAGAGAGAGCGAGAGAGAGAAGAGAGAGAGATAGAGGAGAGAGAGAATATACGAATAAGCAACTTGATTTAAACTTTTATAAACATTCCGCCCATTGAATTATGCTAGAATCCCCAACCCCCAAACCTGTTCTAAAAGTTGGATCTAAGCCCATTGGTATTTTTAGTACTGTTAGTCGTCTTTTAGTTTTGGAGCGTAAGAGTTCTTGTTTGTATGCAAAGTTACCGTGTTTAGTCTCGAAATTCTTTATGCGTAATTTTTTTTTACAGAACTCGTAACATATTCTTTAACTGATTTTTTGTTTGTGATACTCGAAGGGTTTCAATTTTTGTGGTGTGTTATGAAACTTTTTCTCTCTAGATTTTGATTTTGAAAGCTAAAATAATTCGATTTCTCTCTCAATATCTCTTTCATCTGTTAGCAAGTATGTCAATTATCTCTCTCTGGTCAGGGGAATTCTCGACTCTCTCTCTCCCCTCGTCCCAGAGGCACAAATACACATATATACATGAAGCAGTGGTCGATAAGCGCCTGCGCCACAAACAGGTACAACAGAATGATCCACCTTAGCGCAAAATATCCACTTACTTCTAATCGAAACATTTCTCTACTATTAAGTTCTAATTAAGTGTCTCTTTACGGTGGAACTTTTCTGCTCAAGAAAGATAGGTGATGTGAAGTTGCAAAATATGACGCCTTACTGCACAGACACCACACGAACATGACAAACAATTAGACACACACAAACACACACACAACAGGACATATATATACTATATATATATATATATATAAATACATTCACATCTAATTCTACTCCAAAACGTATATCGTATATATATATAATAATCTACCTAATATACCATAATAATATATATATTAATAAGTAATTAGTAGATATAATTACTATATATATTAATAATCATTATATATATATTATTAATATTACTACTTATTATTATATATATAGATATATACTATATAATATATTATTACTAGTATATATATTATATATCAAACACAATAAAACTTACTATATATATATACTACTAGATAATACATACTAAACTTACACCATACCATAATAATATTTGATATGATTAATATATGATATATAAATTATAATAATGTATTATAATATATATATAGTAGTATAAATGTGAATATATATATATATAATTAATAAATATATATGAATATAATTTGTAGAGTTAGGATAGGAAATGGGGTGAGCCCACTCTAGAATGCACTGTCGCACCACCAACACCATCACCCCAATACGCCCACGAATATTCTCAAAGAAGGAAGGGCATAAACAGCGTATCTCAGAAAGAGTAAAGAAAGAGAAATGTCCACGAATTTTTAATAGGGAAGAGTAATAAAGAAAAGTGACTGGTGAGAGCAAGTGAGAGTATGGAGAGTTGAATAAGACGAAAAAACCATAGACTCCCCATTTTCAAGGAGAGCTGTGGTGATCGTGGATACCTATTGGAGGCGTATACTAAATATACCGGGCGAACGAATACTACTATCATTGGAAGAGGTGTGAAAGGAGTTTGAGAGTAACCACCTCTTATCTCTATTTTTTCAAAGGAGATGCTTCGGCGAGAAGAACTCCCCGGGTTCGGCAGGCATATCATACAGGGGAGAACGATACATCCCTTCATGTGGTGGGGAGGGGGTGAAGGCCGTTGACAATCGCCACCTCTTACAAAATCTTGTTCTTTAGAAGAATAACGGCAGTTTAACTTTTCTAAATTAAGGTCACGGAAAAAGGAGACCAAAAATATTAAGGACATGCGAAGATTTGAGTTGTGATTTAAAAGATCTTTTAGTTGTGTTTCAAACGATACGGCTGTGTGGTCAAACAAGATTGAGGAATTCGAAGTTTTTGAGGCTTGAAACATTTGCTCTCAGAGATTAGTTGCTTCAAGGCTTCCCCCCCCTAGCTTGAACTAATTTGTTGATTGGGGGGGAGGGGAAGCTTCTATCAAAATGAATGAATATATAATGAAGGGTGGCTGGGGCGTCGGCATACGATAGAGTAGTTAAAGCCAAAATCAACTTGAGAGAAGCTCATTCAAAGTTTAAAAATATAAAAATGCAAGGATAATCAGAACCCTGAGGAAACACCCACTATATCTACATTTTTCCATCCAGGGAGTTGTTTGACAAACAAATTTTTAAGCAAACAAAGAAATAATAATAACTTAATATAAAATAATGCAAAGCTTATTTTTTAACAAGTTTAATAAGAGTAGAAGTAGATGACGAGAGAGAGCAGAGAGGAGAGAGAAGAGAGAGGTGAAGAGAGACTGGAGATGAGAGAGAGAGACCTTAAAAGGAGATAGCATTAGAAATTTTTCAAAGCTTTGATGCCAGATTCTTATTCGTAAAGCTTTCGGATATTCACATCGCCAGATCTGAAAGATCGCAAATACGAGAAATCCAGAATTGCATAATGCTTGGAAGATGAATAAACCAAAATGGACAAAGATAAAATGATACATAAATGCAAACATTTACTTATGTAAAAATGCTTCTTGACCTGGATTTCAAAATTCCACCCAAAAGACACAAACTGGTCATAGGCCATAGAGGTATGGGCGAAAATGCCCATAAGATTAGCATATTGCCAAATAGTAATTATAGAAATTATATAAAAATCAAAAGTATTGAAAAATGACGCGACCTAGCAGAACGCTTTACCTTATATTTCCTGTGATATAAGTTTTTCATATCACGTATTTGGCGATCGGAAATAAGATATTTAAATGATTATTCTCAATAATATTATATATTTTATAGGATATACATACTAAGATACGAAAGTAAACATATTTAATAATGCGAAATTCCGATAATATAGATTGAGACATATTAATTAATATCATATATAAAATTATACTTCATTATAAAGTAAAATAGGGTATTATTATTATACGATATATTTTAACTAATATAATTAATATATATAAATCAATATATTATTAAGTTATTACGTACTAACTATTATATATAGTATTTATATATCTATACCGTTCTAGTTATTATATATTATTATTATGTGATATTTTAAATATGATATTTTTATATAATATTAATATAAGTATATCATATATATATATTTGCCTAGGTATATATATATATTTTTATTCGACATTAACTATATAAAATAATATTAGATAATTACTTTTTGATATATTCATAATATAAACATAAATATATATTTCTGTATTATGAGAAACTTTTTATTAGTATAGGTATAGTAATAGGGTGTTTAGTAATAATATATTGGCAAAATAATTCAAGAGGTTATTCCATGAAGTATTCTAAGGATTAAGGATATTTTGTTCTTTGATGATTTTTTGAAAAGATCTTTGTTTCGGAGGAACGGGAAGAGACAATTAGGTATAAAGTAGTAAACATTTATTACCTAAAACATTTATACAGTGTAACTTCTTAAGTCTTCAAGATTTGTTGAACATGACACCTGCAGCTAGTTGCACGAATTCCAAGTTACTCTTCCTCATTGATCTGCCGAAATTTTCAAAAAACCGGGTCGATTTCTGATTGAGTACTACCCCAATTTATCACGATTTCGCAAGTCCATACTCAGTTTCCACTGGAATTTTTATTCATTGCTAGATATGCCGCATAGGAAATATACTGAGGAGATTATTAGGTGCGGAGATGGAGCAGGACCATTGGTGAGGTCATTCTCGACAAATATCCGGATCTCCGTTATGGCTAGTAGAATTACCGAGCAAGCATCATTAAAAATGCGTATATTGGTACAATATCTAATACGTGCCGACACGCTAACAGCTATTTCTTGTTTCCAATAGGTATACCATTTATATGTTCAATCTATGTATTATAGGGTTTCCTCCAAGAAACGTGAGGTAGCATTGTGTGTCCATAAAGTTGCGGTACATCTCCGATAAGTCCTTTCTGGAACACACAAAATGGAAAATTAGCGAAGTCCTCACAAACCAACCACCTACACCAGCGATCGAAGCGTATCAGGCGTTCGTTCAAGTAATCTCATGTGGGATTTGCCTAGCCCGACAATGTTTATTGTTGAAAATTTGCTTATTGCATTCCTTGAGAAGTTAGTTTCTAAGTTTTTAGTAAATATCAGGTCAGTTAGTTATAGACTTACAGTTCAAGTTACTGTTTGATAATTGTTTAAACGCAGAGATGCAATAAACGTGAGGAAAATCAGTCAGGAAGAATAGTGCCTGAACGCATTGTAGTTGACTTTCGTATGAGGTAGAAATACACTTAAGAATTTTCGAAAGCTTTATTGCTAAAATTGTATACGTTTTTTCTTTAGCTATTTAAGATATTAATTTTTAAAATTTATAATTTCAAATGGTACACGACATAACGTACTTATCCACCAATCTTTTAATCATATGCGTACGGGACTAAGCTTGGCCCTTGTAATTTGTTTCGATGTCTGACATTGCTGATGTTATGTTATTTGAATAATAGTTTTTCAAGATTATTTTTTGAAGCTCTGGGCAAGATAAAATTTTCGACCTGGATCAAGGATTTCAAATACATTATCCGCCTTCCCCATTTAGTTGACATATAAGATACGGAATCGATTCGTTTCTGCTTAATTGACATCTTTGTCTTCCAGCTGTATTTGGAAAACAAGGAAAGGTTTTCCTAAAAATATCATATAACAACAATCTTATTCTTAGAATGGTCTCAGGCATTTTTAGAGTAAGCAACATTTTTCTGACTACCCTCATTAATATAATATTATATATATATTATATACTTTTTTCATATAATAACTTCTTGTGGTATATTAAAATATAATATATATATATGACTATAGCTATATATATAATATATATATATTATATTATATGGAATATATTTTATATTAGTCCGATGTAGATAGATATCATATATCTTAGTATATTATTTTTAGGTCTTTTATGACGTTTTGTTTTTATGGTCAATATTATATATACATATAATTATATGTATATAATAATATATATAGTTATAGTATACTCTAATATTATAATATATAATATAATTGATAATAATATCTAATTTATATAGAAATGATGATAGTATAATACTAATTTATATTTATATTAGTATATATATAATATATTTAATTTAGTATTACATTGTATGTGTGTGTGTGGTGTGTGTGTGTGTGTGTGTGTGTGTGGTGTGTGTGGTGCGTGTGGTGTGTGTGGTGTGTACTTGTGTGGTTATGTTGTATTAAAAAATCTTTTAATTAACGTTTTCGTTAAAAAAAGAATTACAATTAATACCGATGTGAAATGAGCTTTGATAATAATGAAATGAAATTTTAAAACATATTTAAAAGTCGAGATGTTTATTATGTATGTCTCTCATTCAAGCATACCCCCTTAAGGGCCCTAAAACTGTCATATGTTTGGTCCAGAGTCCTGCTTGTCATTAAGGGGAGACTCGGAAGGGTAAGGGTTTCACCCGCCCCCCTCTGCAGCTCTCCATGGTTGAACATTCACTTCGAATGAAAGCGAAATTAATGATTGTTCACTTGCAATAGTTATATTAGAACATTGTACTTACATATGTATGTTGCGTGTTCTCGTTATTTCCACTTTTCACTACTTAACAAAGAGATTTGATTGAAGTTTTCTCGTAGTACAAGTATATATAGTATATTATATATTTAATATTTATAATATAATTATATAGAATATATATAATATATATTATACTATTATATATATATAGTATAATATATAAGTATATAAATATATCACGTAATTTTAGGTATAAGCATGAGTAATACGGTGTGAAAAGGGGATTATAAGAAAAAAGCAATTTTAAGTATATTATAAGGGAATTAAATTCAAAGTAGCTTACGAGAAATTTTTTACAAAGATACTTAAAAGAAAAAATTACTCCAAAAACCATGATTCCTAATACAAACCTTAACTTTAAACAAGTATCTCTTTACCTATGTTTTAGTATCATTCTGATTTTTTTTTTTTTTTTTTTTTTTTTTTTCATGGTACCACCCTATTAATATTGATACAAAAACAATACCACCCATAAATATTTCATAATTGCCATAAATATTATTATTCATGCATACAGAATGCTATAACCTGCTAAACCTCTGCGCCCTATAATATCGTGAATAACGACAATTTTTCAAAAGTAAATAAATGACTGACCAAATTTTTTTCTCCTCTCTTAAGGAACTATTTCAATTTCACATATTATAAATTCTCAACAATTGAAACAAAAAAAATATCCATAATATCGCCCTCTCCCTTACCTCCCGCGACCATTTTCATGTCAGTCTATTCAGTAACGCCCTCCTTCCTCTTTTATTTGAATTTCTCACCCATTCTCTAATTGATACACCTTATGACTTCATAGAACTAATAAAAATATTCATGAAGCAAATTTTTTTTATTTTCGACAAATTTTCTGCGCCTAAATGGGAAATAGCCTAAGCCATGTTATATCTTGCCTTTATTTAATTCTATGAAACACGCTTAAATGAATGATATATCACTTTATTCATCCATAGAAAATTTGGTTGCGCTACGTGGATGACGAATTGACAGTTATTGTCCCTATAAATTATTCTGTCCAACAATTTATAAGTGATTTAAACTGTCTTTTACATTTCATCAATTTTACCTGTGGAACACCAAATAATAACAAGGTCTCTTTCCTAGATCTCTGCATTATTCAACATGATAATAAATAAAAATTCAAAATTTTCAAAAAATATTCTTGCAATCTATTTTTTTACTCTTTTCCTAATCCCCCTTTTTATTTAGAGCAGAATATTATCATTATATATTTGTTGCCGCTTCTCTGTGAGTCGTGGTGGGTCCTGTCCATTGACTCAAAAAAAAAATCACTTTATATAGGTATATAAAATTTACCGAACACTCCCCCTTCATTCCAACTATGACTTCGAAATCCCTTTTCCCCTTCAACAATTTATATCACTCGGTAATACAGTTTGTGATATCTCACAACAATATTAAAAGCCATAAAACATTTATATAATAATCAAATATCAAATACTTACACTCTTCCTCCTTTTACCATAATCATTCCTTAATCATTCAATCTTAAATATACGTTTTACCATAACAAAACATTTTAATATTCATATTATTTTCATTTTCTGGTACATTACACCGTTCCTTAATACATAATGATAGCAAAAATATTTGAAAATCAGGTTGTATTTACTTCTACCATGTTTTGGCTGTGTCTACTTTTATTTTGGTGAAACCCATAAACCTCAAACCCCTACAAATTCGCATTAAGCAACATATTCATTTTTTTCATTTCATATAGTAATACACCTTTCCTCGTCACTGATATTGTTTTTATTATTCCCTGTCTGCTTTGACAATGTGTCGATGAGCTGGACAATGAAACTTTAGATACTTTGAATTTGATTCCAAGTTTTTTTTTTTTCTCTTAAAGAACATTTTCCCCCCCTTTTTTATTTAAATTGGTTTTAAAATTTCTAAATACAATTTGATACTTTGAATTTGATTCCTGTTTTCTCTTTTTTTTTATCGCTTAAAAAACATTTTCTCCCCTTTTTTTATTTAAATTGGTTTTAAAATTTCTTAATATAATTTGATACTCTTTGAATCTTTTGATTACTTGGTTTTATATCATTTTAAAAACATTTTCCCCTTTTTTTATTTAAATAAGGGGTAAGTAATAAACTTATACTGTGATGATACTATCAAAGTTTAAAGGCCTAAAGGGTAAACTTTGATACTTCTTGGAAATAGCATATTGTCCCCTTTTATTTTATTTAAATACGGTTTAATAAAAATTTCTTAAATACAATTTAATGTTTATTTTAAACTTTTGAGAGAGAGCAATATTATTGCAGAATTACTGAGCAAAACTTAACTGTCTTTTTGTAAATAAAGTTAGTCGTCAAAGATAGTTGCATTATTTGTACCTATGAGTTTTTTCTTTAAATGTTTTTTTAAACGTTTTTTTTTTTGGCAAAATAAAAAACACCAAGCTTAGAATTTGATGGAACAACCAAAGAAATGAAAACCCAAAATCATTTCCTAAATCTGCAATAAAATTTAAAATCTGCTCTGTGAAAAAAAAGTTTTTATTTCCTTTTCATTTCATTTTCATTTCTTTCTTCATTTTTCATTTCTTTGTCAGATCATGATGGATTTATATACGCCAAAAGACATGATCTGAGTCTTTCCTAGATTTACTGCATTGCCAATTCAACATGATAATAAATAGAATGAAATTCAATTTTCTAAAAATATTTCTTCTAATATCATTTATAAAAATGAAATAAGGGAATTTGTAATAGATGTATATCATATATATCGCCAAATTGCCCAAAAAAGAAAGTATATTAATATAATATCATATATATCTATTAAATATATATATAAAATTCATTTCGCAATTGATAATTACTATATTCAGATTTCATGTAAATCCAAATATAACTAATTAACTTAGAGGAGTGGACTTTCAGCAATACCTCTTATATTTTTGCTTACGGTATACCTATTAATATTTTATGGAAGAGAGTCTCAGGAGTAAAGTTGCAACAAATAAAGAATTCTTTTTTTTTCCAACTCTTCCTGGGTACATCCCTCTATATATATACTAAATAAGATATTATTATATGTAGTATAGTAGTTATACGTAGAGATTTTCTTCTATATAATAAACTAGTGATTATCATATATTAATCAATCCTAAAGCTATTAATCTATCCCAGTATATATATTAATGAGGTATAATACGTTATATTTACTACTACTATAATTTTATTATACTATATTAGTTATAATTATATATGGATTATATAGGGTAGTTATTAATCGCGTACTACGTAGCCAACATTCTATGCTCTTTACGTGAGATTCGTTGTGAGCAGTTGGACAGCTACTCCTTTGTAATAATATATAAAATAAGTAGTGTATATAAGTAATATCTACTTGGTTTTTTGGCTTAGCAATTTAATATTCAAGTTGTTGTTGAGTTTACAGAGACTATGGATGATTTTCTACTATTACGTATATCCTACTTTTTAGATAACAATGTTGCTAGTTTATTTATAATATATTATATAGTTATATATCGCTTATATATTATACGAATTAATAGTATATTAGTAGTTATATAATATAATACGTATAATATTATATATCACTCAACCTTTACTCAAATGGGATAGTTTATATATATTACTATATAAATATATAAAGTTCTTCTTATACTAGTATTTAAATTGGTATATTTTTAGTTTAACTTAAATATGTAGAGAGTAGTATAATATTCCATTAACTATTATACGAATCTAATATCAGTAGTATATATAGTATATTATTAATATATAGTATATTATATATTCTTAGTTATATTTATTATATATATTTTATATATATATATATAATGTGCGCGTGGATGTTTCTGAGTATGTATTTGTATACAAGATAATGGGCATCAAGACAGTAAATAAAAACATTTTTTTTCTTGTATGTTTATCAGTACCCACTTCATATTTTAAACAAATTCTTCTTTTCTCTCTGTTCTGTAAAGAATTGTTATCCAAGTTCATTAGATTTTCATAAGAAAAATTTTAAACCAATTCCTGACTCTGCCACACTCAAATATGTCAATTTGTTTCTTTACAATAGAATTAATAATATGAAGGTAATTAAATACAAATCAAATACATTATAATACATAGATATCAACTAAATTAATTATTAAATTAAATACGACTTGAATTCTCTGAATATATTAATTGTACTCTAACATTTTCTATTTTCTATAATATATTTAATATATTTATATAATAATATACTATATTATTAATATAATAGTGAACATTGATCCTATATATACTAATCTAATTGTCAATACTATATTATATATATCATATTTTATTCTATAACATTAATAATTTATATATACGTCATTTTATAATTGTCTAGAATAATATATAATAAAGTAGTGTATATTATGTATTATATATATATAAGTATGTTAATATATGATTTAAATATGCAATATATTATTATACTATATGTACTATCAGTCTTATATATATACTAATACCTCAATATTATTTATCTGATTATAATGACGACAAGTAATATGATATATTATTATATATAATCCTAATATATTTATACTATAATAACTATATTCATAAGATTTTAATTATATTATATATTATATATATATATATATTAATATTAATAATATTTATTATATATATATTAAGTATATATTATATATATAATATAATAATATTTTAAAAATCTATAAACGTCAGAAAGGCTAGTGGACAGATGATGAATCACGAAAAACTAATTTGTGTGTTACACAATTTCATAAAAAAAAGAATAATTATTTATGAAATTCTTATGTAAATAATTTTTGTATCCTTCCCTTGGAAAGTAGTGGTTCTTTAAAATACGTTTAATTCTGGTATTTAATTACATATAATTTAAAGTTACTGAAGTAAGTAAGTCGCGTGCATAGGTCTAAATATAGGCTTACATTATTGATGAGTGGTTATCAAAACAACGGGATTTTTAAGGGAAAGGTCTTCTATATATACTAATATATTTATATGTATATATATATATTATTATTAATATATTTATATTATTAATATATATTGATTATATATTTAATATATATATATAATATCTATATTAATATATATATATAATATATAATATAATATAAGTAATATATATTAAATTATTGTATAATATATATATATATAATAAATATAACTATATATATATATTATATATATAATTATTATATATCTATATTATTTATATATATATAATATATAATATATATCAATAATATATATTAAAATATTATATAATATTATATCTATATATTCGTATATAATATCAGTCCTGATTAGTTGATATGTAATGAATATAAACATGATATTTGATTATAATTTATATAAATCATTATATAAATTCATATAGATAGTATATAATACACTATTTACATAATATATATATATATATCTAAATATTATATATATATTAATAATTAAGTATTAAATCATTACATGCACGGCTGCAAGGTGTAGTTGGTGTGATTGAGCATTTTACAAATAGTCTAGCACCACTTACACGAAAGAATAAAATAGTAAGAATTACAGATATGATAACAGCCCCTTGCTACCTTGGGAAGAAAATTTGAAAATTTTCTTCATTAAGTACTTACGAATAATTACTTTGGAAGGTGCATACACTTACTACACTTTATTATTTTACTTTTTATTTCTATTTTATTTTTTTTTTTTGTATTTAATATTAATTATACAAGAATTAACAAATGGAAATGAATGTAAACTTTGTAGCTGTGCCATCAGTTTCCAATGAAAATTAATTAAATATATGATTAAATTTTACTTCGTTTTTTTCATACAATTTAGGGCCAAGATTAGTGTTTAATTTAAAAGCTTAAAGCTTCCTTTGAAACATCGCAAACCACTATTTGTTGAGAGGATTTTGTAGATTTCGTCTCTCATACGTTTCCCGCCCCTTTTCAACCTCTTCTCTGGGCTTCTGTTTTTCGCCATCCCTGCGTGTTTCTCAAATTGCGTCCACAACTCGACGAGTCGAATATATCTAAATATATATTATAGTGTTGTATCCCCTATATATATAGTTAGTATATATGTATATGTTTTAGTACCTGTAGTATTATCAGAATAACAGCCCGTCAGGGCAGACACTATCAAGGAGAGGGTGTAACCTCATTAACGGTCGAGCAGAGAAACAGGCCCAAGGAGAAAATAGTCTCATATTTACCGAAACTTGAGATATGTGTTAGCACTCGCTTTGTTTCAGATCGAGGGCTTCTAACACTGGGAGCTACGTGAGCTTTTATAAGTAAATAGAAATAAATATATTGATATAGCAATGATTTCAAAAAGTACAATCGTATTATAGTTATATAAAAAATATATTATATTATAGTTATATAATGTATATATATATATATATTATATTATATAGCTAAATATATATTAATATATTACGTGACGAATATATACGTAAATAATATATTCTACACGCCAGATCCGATTACTCGAATCTGCATACAAATACTTATATAAATAACTAACTTATTGTTAATCACTGCTAACCATCACTAACACTATTATAAATATATCTCAGTAACATTATATAACTAGTATTTTCGCAATTTTCAAATTGTATGTTTAAAATATTATCACAAATACTTACATATTGTCATACATTGTTTTTTATGCACGTTTGAACATAACGGCAACACACAACAATATATTGTTATCTATTTATAGATAGATATCTACTTCGTCAAAAAATAATGTCGGAATCTGGTTTTGAACTACATGATTGCAATTCGTTCGCAGATTTTCTGGATTTATTTCTGTGGATAGGAGTCTGCTCGTCGCAAGGAAGGTCCACGAGTTATAGAATGTGTCTTGCGAAGGGAATACAAGGATTGTCAACAGGATATAGAACGTATGTATAGATGGGAGTTGGAGCGCACACGTAAATGTTATAAAGTGTGGTATGATTGATTCACTAGCACCAATGTAGCTGAGCTTTTGAGTAATGATAGAAAATGTTTAAAATAATAGAATGGTGAATAAAGATCTTAGAATGGAACATAAAACAGTGCGCTATGTCAAATAAGATTTTATGTTCGTTGTTAATTTTATATATAGAGTTTTTTGAAAGCAGACTCCATAAATGATATTGTAATGGTAATTAGATTGAAAGTATTAAAATATTTTATAACGAACTATCCTTAGGAAGAAGTATTGATTTGTTAATTTGTTTGCAGATGTGTGTTTACAGCCATCTACATGAACCTTTACACTTTGATCTGCAGGTTGAAATTTCTTACAATCATTTCTCTTTCTTTACTGTTCTTTCAATTCATAACCATATAGATCAACAATCAGAGAAATATATATATAATAATTAATACTGAGATATAAATATATATATATTATGATTAATACACTACATTATATAAGTACTATAAAAAATTTTGAATAACATTATTAAAAAGAAATTATCATTTTTTCTATCTTTATTCAAAATACATTAATCATTAAAAATATATTATTAAAATTCTTCTTATAATAATAAAAAAAAATATTTACGAAGGGTTCACTCTTACACACCTGTTGGACAACACGATCAATCGCTCAACACCGATTGTAATATATTAATATATATTTTTGTATAATATATATATATATAATAATATAATAGTATAAGATCTAATAATTATTAATATTAATAATTCACTCTCCGTATATATATATGCGTATATATTTATATATATATACAGTTTTTTTTTAATAACAGTATTTGAGAATCTGGCTTTTATAGGTAGTAGTAGTTTTGATGTGTGTATTCTTAGGATATTTGACA
>JABUQX010130854.1:0-2500 GCA_015478945.1 Trachelipus rathkii
CCTGTTCTCCTTTTCCCGCCCCCCCGCGCTCTTCGCCCTCTCGCTCCCCCCCCTTCCCCTTGTTGGGCCCTTTGCTTTCCTTTTTGCCGCTTTTGGGCTTTCTTTTTGCTCCTCCCCTTGTCTCGTTTGTTCCTCGCTTTTTCCTTGCTTCTTTTTCTCTGCTTTTCGTTGTTCTTTTTTCCCGCCGCCCGCCTGGCGCCTGCTCTGGCCCTTCCCCCTCGCCTTTTTCCGTTTGGTTTCTTGTTCCTCCCGTCCTCCCCCTTTTTTTCACTTCCTTGTCCTTTTTCACCTGTCTGTATCTTCCTCCTCTCGTTTTTTCTTTTTCTTCTTTTTCCTTTTTTCTTTTTCTTTCTCTTCTTCTTTCTTCTTCTTCTCTTCTTCTTCTTCTTCTTCTTCTTCTTCTTATTCTTTCTTCTTCTTCTTCTTCTTCTTCTTCTTCTTCTATTCCTTCCTCTTCCTCTTCTTCCTCGTCGCCCGTTCGTCGTCGTGGTTTTTTGCTTTCTGCTTTTCCCTGTTTTTCCTTTTTTTTCCTTGCTCCCATTTTCTTTCCGCCCTCGCGGTTCTGGGTTGCCTTTTCCCGTCCTTTTCCCCCTTCTTGGTGGGGCCGGGGGATGGTTTTAGCTTCTTTTTGGCCTTCCCGGCCGCTTTGTTTTTTCATTTTTTGCTGCGTGCCCTCCCTTTTCCGGCTGGTGGCGAGGCGGTGGTGTTGCGCGCCCCCTGTTTTTTTTTTTCTCCTTTGTGTTGTCTGTCCAGTGTTCCGAGCCCCGGGCCGGGCGCGGTGTGTCTCCTTCCCCCGCGGCGCTTTTGTGGCGTTTTAGTGTACCCTTGGCGGTCGCCTTCTCCGCCGCCTTCTTCCCGCCGTTGGTTGTCTTTCGCTCCGTTTTCGCGCTCTTCTTCGCCCCTGGTTTCCCTTCGCCGTGCCCGGCTCTCGCCTTGGGGCTCGTTTGTCCGTCGTTTTCTTTGGGTGCCGTCCCCTTGTCTTTTGGTTCTTTTGCTCTTGCGTGCCGTTTCTTTTCCTTGTTTTCCCCCCTTCTTTCTCGGTGTTCTTTTGCTTGGGCTTTTGCTCGTTGCTCCTGGCCCTGCCTGGGGCGCTTGGCGATATACTCTTCATTTCTCCTCTGGTTCCCTTTTTCTTTTCTCCCGCTTCCCCCGCTTGCTTACCGTTTTAGCCCCCTTTGTCCCCCTTTTCCCGCCCTTTTCTGGCCGTCTAGCTCGCCTGCGCCCCTTGCTTGGTGTTTTGCGCGCGGCCGGGGTGCGCGTGCTTTTCCGCCCTCCGCCCTCTGCTGCCGCGCCCCGCTTGGGTCTTCCCTCCTCCTGCGCGGGGGCCCTTGTTGGGGGCCTGGCGTTCTCTTTCTTTCCCTCTTTTCCAGTGGGTTTCGCCTTCGGCTTTCCGGCTTCCTTTCTTTTTGTTGCCCCCCTGTTTTCTCGCTGTTGTTCTTGCCCTGGGCTTTTTGGCGTCGTTTTGCGTCCCCTTGCTCGGCGTTTGTTATTCCGCCTCCCTTCGCGCGCTTGGCTTTGCCTTTTGCGCTTTCGCCGTCCTCATCGCCTTTTTTTTCTTCTTTTCCCTGCTGTTACTCGCCCCTTGTTCTTCCCGCGTTCTCTCCCACCTTTTGCCTCGCCTCCTTTTCTTTCCTTTAACCCCTATTGCCCTCTTTTTCGCACTGCACCGTGGCCGCGCCTCGTCCCCCGCTTTTTTTTTTTTCGCTTCCTTTGCCCTTTTCAGCCCTTTAGGACCTCTCTTGGGGCGCCCCCCCTTCTTTTCACCCTCGGGTTTTCGGGGTGCTCCCTTCGGGGTTTTCGCCCCTCCTTGTCCCCTCTGGGCGTCCCCAGCTGTTCTCGGCGGACCTCCTTCCGCTCTCCACCCTGCTTCCTCGCTTTGGCCTCCTCCCTCGGGGGGGTTTCCTTCGCGTCTTTTTTCCTCGGTCTGTGCTTTGCTTTTGCACTCGTGATCCGGCCAATTGCCGCTCTGGCTATTGCCCTCCTTTCCGTCCCTGCGGTCCTTCTGCTGCCCCCCTGTCGTTTCGCGCCTTCTGCTCTCCCACCTCCGCCTCCCCCGTCCACATGGCCCGCCTTCCTCCGTCTCCCTGCCCTGACCGGGGCGGTCGCGCGGCTTTGCTCCCTCCACCCTAGTGGGAGCGATCTCCCCGGCCTGCTCTTGCCGTTCGCTTTTGTGGTGTCCCCGCTGGGCCCTTTCCCGCCGCTTCGCTGCTTTTGTTTCGCGTCTCTTCTGTCGTCCGCCCGCGCGGCTGTGCTATGCCTTTTCCCCTCTCGCTCCGGTCTCCCCGTCTGGAGCTTCCCCCGTGCTGTCAGTCCGGTGCTTGCCTGCGCCCGGCCCCTTCGCCTGCCTACGCTTGCCCCCCTCCTCCTGCCCTGCCTCTTTGCTCTTTCCCCGCGTCCCTCTCATTTTTCCCCCTCTCTCATCTCTCTCTCGTCCATCTCTCTCTCTTCTCTCTCTCTCTCTCTCTCTATATCTCTCTATCTCTCTGCTCTTCTCTCTATC
>JABUQX010130854.1:7500-17500 GCA_015478945.1 Trachelipus rathkii
GTTTCCTTTTATCCTTTGTTTCGAAAAGTTCTATCTGTATATGCATCATAGATTCCTCCAATTAGCAATGTCTCAGTCTTCCCTTTAGAAAACCGCGACATTGCCATTGGCCTCTCTGATTCCTATCTCCACTGGAGAAGGTCGAAAACTGTTACTGCAGGTCATCAAGGCTGGACTGACTTCGAGAGATCGTAATGCTTATTATTTGTGCTATCTTCTACAACTCTCCATTCATGCTGCAGACAATTAACAACTATTTTGCCTTTTTCCTCTCATCTTCTGCCTAGGTGAATCAACTAATTCCTCTCTCCCCTGTATGCACTGCCCCTGCCTCCTCTGACACTCCCTACTATACTTTCTTCTGAACACTTCCCGTCTTTCTCAACTAAATGACCAATTCATTTAAAAATTCATTCAATCATCATCTCGCCTTTAAAATCTCCTTCCTTAACATCACATTCTCTGCATTCAAAATAAAAATAAACGGCTGTATTCACATATTCACACTCTCACAGTCCCACATACTTTAAAACATAACTCATGATAACATTTGATTCGTGTGGTATGATATCCTTATGTACAATAAATCATACAGAATGAGGGGCATTGTTATAGAACACCCTCCCTGCCACTGGCCAGAGCAAGAATTAAGACATCCGAAATGGTGAAAGCAATTGAGACAACATGCCACAGTAAAGAAAAGGGTATTCAGTTGTCATAAAATGGGGGTTGATTTTATTTTCCGTGGCAATTCGGCAAAAGATGGGGGATTCTTGATCTAACTCGATAAGCGAGAGATCATGATTTTGGTAGGTGGTGATTTTATAAATGTATACTAGAGTGCATTTTGGCCAGATTTGTTTTATGAACCTACAAGACGATGCACTGTTAGACTATAATGGTACTATATGAAAGTATGGTGGATGAGTTTAGAGTTGAAGGAGAATTTTAGGACTTATGTGACCATCCACTTTTAGTGAGTGCGTTAGATGTTAATATGAATATGATATGCATAGGCATATAGGCGCTTCTCTCACGAAATTTTCGAGAGACGTGGTGTGCACTCAACTGACTGGGATAAGAATTGTGAGTGAGACAGTCCAAAACTGTTGAGTGGGTTGTGGAACATTTTAAGCAAATTTTTAATGAATATTAGTCAGTAAATGTACAAGAAAGGATATAGGGTGGTGAGGAGAAAACCTATTTTGGTAGAATAGAGAGATAAGAGAAAGATTAAATAGAGAGAGATAGAAAGATATTTTTTAAAATATTCAAGGGTAGGTAATAGGGAGAATGACTTAGAAAACTAATAGGAAAAGATAGAACTGACGGTTAATAGTCAATAAGGAAGGCAAAGAGAGAGAGAGGCAGAATTAATTTAGCAAGAATTTGTAATAAGAAGCCTGAAGAAAGTTTTTTAGCTTTGTAAATTTAAGAAGTAAAGAATAGGAAAAATTGGTGTCAATTTAAAATTGGGAAAGAATTTAGTGAGTTCATATAGGCGAGGTTGAGTCAAACATTTGTCAATGGCTGTTTTTGCTTCAATGATTACTGGATGCTGAAAGAATTAGATAATAGATTGGAGAACCTAAGAGTCTTGTTGCATGTAACAAATAGACTTTACAGAATTTGAATTTGCAGGTAAACAAGATTTGAAACGGTTTCTTGGACCATATTGACTGCAAGCAAAGCTGCAGGCCTGATGATATATATGGGTGAGCTTTCTGAAGGAGGGTAGTACCAAACATTGCAAAGGCACTGTATTTGATTTTTAACCCACTGAATTATACCATTTGGTGAGGTACCAGATTAACTGGAAATGGCATATGTTGTGCTATTTTTTAAGAAAGGTAGTAAGGAAGATTTGGGAAATTATAGGCCAGTTTAGCTTAACATCATTGTAAAAGGTTTGGAAAAGTTACTGAAAGATCATATAGAGAAAATATTTAAAAGATAACAAGGTATTGTACGACTCCCAGCAAGGTTTCAGAAAAGATAGGTCATGTCAGACAAACCTTTTAGAATTTATGGAATACATTATTGAATGCATTGACCGAGGAGATCCAGTTGATATTATATATTTAGACTTTAGCAAAGCTTTTGATAAGGTTCCCTCACATAAGGCTGATGAAGGAAGTTATTGATAAAGAAAGAGAGTAAAGAAAGTAAAGAAAGAAAAATTGGAAGTGGTAAAAAAAACAGTGGTTGGAGATTAAAGAATGGTGTTGTGGAATAGAAATCAGTGTGTACAATTAAATGGCAATAAGTCATCATGGGAAAGAGTGAAGAGTGGTGTCCCACAGGGTTCAGTGCTGGGTCCACTATCATTTCTCATATATATATATAAATGATTAAGACCATATAATATATATAAATGATTTAGATTATATAATAAATCGCAATGTTGTTTACAAGAGAAATAAAAGTAAAATGTATAATAGTTTTGTTAGGCCAGTATTAGAGTATTGTGCACAAGTTTGGGCCCCTTATTTAAAGAAAGACTTAGAGATGCTAGAGAGAATGCAACGTAGAGCAACAAGGATGATTTCTGGGTTTGAAGGTAGAGCTATGAGGAGAGGCTGAGGGAGTTAGGAATGTTTTCTGTAGAAAGGCGATTTCTCAGAGGGGGCATGATACAAGTCTACAAAATAATTACATCTATTGATAATACAGAGATCTAAAAATTCTTCATAGTAGAGAGCGGACGTGAGACCAGGGGGCATAATAAGAAAATTAAGAAGAAAGCATGCCATCTTGATATAAGAAAGCATTCTTTCAGTAATAAGGTTATTAAATTTTGGAATGGTTTGGCACAGGAGGTTGTTGAGTGTGACTCGATTGCAACATTTAAGAAAGGGTTAGAATTAGGTATAGTAGATGGGTTAGTACTCATATAGTAATATTTGGACAAGAAGTCAAGATTGGCCAGGCTTTTTAGTTACGTAGTTTTATGCTAGACTGCATGTGTGACCATAATTTATTTATTAAGGTATGTGGATGGTTTGGGTATCATATATCATTTTTTTTTACTAAGCCAAATTGGTGGATTTTTAGTTACAGCAATTTGACAAGCCGTAGGGTGCTTTGTGGATTTGCATGAGCATGTTTGATTAGTAGGTTGACTGGGACAGTCTCGATAGCTCCATGTGGCTTCTTACTGTCTCTATATTTCTAATGTTCTAAACTATCACACAGAGCTTATATACATTAAATTATTATTATCTTTACCAACTTGTACCTATTATTTTTCCAACCACAGTTTATTAAATATCACTAAAGCCTAAAAAGAAATAAACTAATATCTTAAATCAAGTTAAAAATTTAAACAAGCTTAAATCTAGCTTAGCCTAGGCTAAGTATATATATATATAGGATTATAATATATCGAAATATAACTTTCCTATGGCTCTGGGAAACTTAATTTTATTTAAGATATGCAAAGATTAAAATAACAATTATTAAGGTTTTCCTGTATATAAATACAGAAAATCTATTTAATAGTGTCCGAAATAAACCTGCACACAGTATACAGTAAATCTCCTAACTAAGCTGGCCTAGGTTTGGCTATCAAACACTGACCTAGTCCAATTCAAACACTGACCTAGTCCATTACTAGTGCTAAATTAACTATCAGAACTGATTTACTTAAAATAAATACTACCAAACTACTACACCACTATTTATAACATAAAAAAACAACAACAACAATCAAACCACAATAAACTTAATAATTTACTACAGACAATAATCATAGATTTCACACCAGACTCTCAATGATTGTTTAGACTTTGCATATATATGATTAATGAATATTAAATGACTACATATTATCATTAGACTATATATACTACAGTTGCGCTCACACCCGACAAATATTAAGATTATAATGTTAAATAGCCATAGTAAATATTATATATATACCGAAGTATTAAGTATAGGTATAGTATAGGTATATATATATTATATATGATATATATGCGTGATATATTAGATTGTAAGGCGCGTTTACATCGGGTAACGAGGATTATATTTTTGTATTATAGCTGACAGGGGTATATAAAGATCTTGTATATGTTTATATATATTTAAATAAAGCTGTTATTAGAATTCTCAAAGGCGTGCGGTCCATGGAAGCAGGGAACAGCAATGTCTCCTAGTAAATAAACAGATAATTTCAAAATTTGATTATTCAATTTTAATTATATTTCAATTATTACATTATTTGTTTATTTTATGGCGTGCGACATTATATCATAGTTTGTTTACATGTCAATTTCCGCCCGCGGCACCGTTTCGTTGGTCGGGTTGCGTGGGTTTTGGCTTGAGTAGAGAGAGAGAGAGAGACGGAGCGAGAGAGAGAGAGAGTAGAGAAGAGAGAGGTTGCAGACGAGGACAGAAAGCGTTTGGATGATATGATATGTAGAGAAGTAGTAACGTGTGAGGGAGGTTAGTGTGTATCATATATATATATATATGATATATGTATATATATATAGTGATAGTAATATGAGGTCCTCCATTGGTATAAAGCACGTTAAAAGGTAGTTTTTTTATATATATAGTTAGATTTAGTATAGCGTATTACTGTATATTGTTGGACGGTTATATATTATAGATTAGGCGTGCTTCTTTCCGCATAAATCGTAATCACTATTAAGAATAGATTATTGGTGAGGAATAGGATTGGATGAGTTGGAGTAATCATAGGTTGACACGCACAGCTCATGGATAATATAATTATAAGAATCATATAGGAGTGTGTAACTTTTGTTATGCTTTAGCGACCACACACATAAGCTGTCACTTAATAGTGAGATAAACAGAAAAGCGTTAAACTCGATAATAAAAAATATTTTTCACTATGCACTAGTTTCTCAATTATATATTGATTTTAGTGGTGTTGTGCGTTTTGAGAAGTTATATAGTATAGCATATATATATATAGGTATATATATATGATATATAGTATTTGTATGATATTAATAAAAAGTATGCGACTAAATATATATATATATATAAATATATATATATGTAGTATATAGATAATATAATATAATTATAATTATAGTATAATAATATATATGGTCGCGTGATGGGGTGAGGGCCGTATACCTAATCTTGAAAGATATATATATATATATAATATATATATATACGATGTATATCTATAGATATATATAATATATAATATATATATATAGTATATATAATATATATATATGAATATAGGTATAATATATATATATAATATAGATAGTATATATAATATATATATATTATATAAAAATGGCTAACGATTTCGAACCCATAACTCACCTAAATGGTTCTTAAATTGTCTCATTTATGTCACAGAGATTAAGTGAAATTGCGTTTTATTTAACATGGCCTGAATTAGTACCGTCCTTCTTGATTACAATTAAGACAATATTGGAACATTTATCGCCAAACAGAAAGATATACAAATATATATATAAATATTTTGAAGCGTCTTCGGCTTTATATTCATTCTGTCGATTGTGTACACAACAAAACCAATTCACTGGAGTAAGACCGAAAGAGGAGAGAGAGTGAAAGCGAGAGGGAGAGAGAAGAGGTTTAAGATAATAGGCTATCCGGTACAAATGGGATAGACTCAAAGTTCTGTTAAGTTGGTGATATAAAGTTTGGCGCAGGCAATCAAAAGATCATTTGAATATGGAGAGAGAGAGAGAAAGAGAGAGAGAGGAGAGAGAGAGAGAGAGAGAGAGAAGAGAGAGAGAGAGAGAGAGAGAGAGAGAGAGAGAGAGAGAGAGAGAGAGAGAGAGAGAGAGAGAGAGACAGACTGTTAAATTTCGCTTTGCTTTATTTAAAGCACGGACTATAATATGATGAAGATAAGGTAAATTAGTAAAAGCTGAGAAGAGGAAGAGATGAGAGAGAGAGAGAGAGAGAGAGAGAGGAGACGATTTACGAGAGAGAGAAAGAGACAGACAGACAGATTACATGTGGGAGAGAGAGAGAGAGAGAAGAGAGAGAGAGAGAGAGAGAGAGAGAGAGAGAGAGAGAGTCATCTTCCCTCCTTATAGAGGAGAATGAAACTTTCATTCTAAATTGGGCTGCCCCTTAATTAATGAAGAAGTATCTAATCTATATAGACGATACACAAATTAATTTATCGAGTTTATAAAGGAAGCTCTCGACCTTCGTGATACTATAATGCACCGCTTTAATTTGAGATGTCAACAGATAAATTCAAAGTGACTTTAAAGCATATCAGATGCATTCATCATTAAGATAAATTTCAATAATATATATATATATATATAATATATATATATAGAAAATAATAGTATATTATATATATATATATATTGTATATATATATATTATATTATATATAATTAGTATATATATTTATATATATATATATATATATATATATATATATATATAATTTATATATTATATATATATATATATATATATATATATATATATTATTTATATATTTGCGTGCGATTTATCTTTTTATATATAACTTATATAAAATTACCTATAGTACATATAATATATATATAGCCGAGGTAGTTATACCATATAATAGTATATATCTTATTATAATGTATATATGATAGTATTAGTATATATATTATATATATATATAATATCTATTAATATAAATAGTAATATAATATATATATATATATATATATATATTTAGAGTGTGTATAATAAAAATATATATATATATATATATATATATATATATATATATTATATACTATAGTGATATATATATATAGTATATATAAATTTATATATTAATTTATATATTATATAATATATATATATATATACGTATATATATATATAATATATATATGATATATATATATAATATATTATTATATATATATATATATAGTAGGTACTTAGTATATATATATATAATACAACATATATATATAGGTATATATATATATATATATACTATAGTAGTATATAATAGTATAGTATAATTATATAGGGTATACTCACTCATTATATATATATATATTATATATATAGTATATCTCATCTATATTTGTCATAATATTTATATATATATTATAACTAGTTCAATATATATATTATGTAGTGTATAAGTTAGTTTCCTATAACTCACGTATTAATCTATATATATAGAGAGTAGGTGTATAGGGTATAATTTTTGTGACATGGTGATAGTTGTATATAGTTCAGGATATATATTTAGAGATAATTGTTTATAGTAAGTATAGATATAGTGTGTCCGCCTTGTCACTCTCTTTATCACTCACATTCCAATGATAATAAAAATCTCTTTAAGTATGTGCCAGATTAGAAATCTGTATGCGGTAAATATTATAGAAAGAATTGCTTCGATTAACGAATATATATATAAACAGATATTTTGCTGAATCTCTTTTAGTGACCGGAATATGTTGCGCAACACAGCTATTCTTTAATGGGACAGCACTTCTTAAACATCTCTCTCCCAAGGTCTAACAAGTTTAAACTAATATTGCACTCCAATCAACCTTCACATCTGATTTATCTCTATTTATTTGCTGGAATAATCGAGCAACTGTAAATCGTACCAACACGAGATTCCAACGCACACACAGATGTAGGGCACACCACACACACACGCACACGACACACACACACACATACCATCATCTTACTAGTATATATATCATATATTATATATATATATCAGGATAGATAGTTATTATATATATTATATTATCAATATTATATATATATTATATATTAGTAGTATATATATATTATATATTATATATCTATATAGTATTACTATATATATGATATATATTTATATAGTATATATATATATAATATCAAATATAGATAGTATATATATATATATATATATATATATATATATATATATATATATATATATATATATTATATATAGTAGAGATGAATAGTATATATATATTTATATATATAAGTTAAGATATATATATTATATATATACTAGTATATATATATATATAGTATATATATATTATATATAATATAAGTATATATTAGTATATTAATATATATATATATATATATAATATCGTACAAAAGAATCAAAACAGGGGTGATATTGCTTTTGACTATATATATATATAATATTATATATATATATTATAATATATATAATATATATATATAGTATATAATATATATATATATATATATATTATATAATCATTTAGAGAGAGAGAAAGTTTAATATCTTTCCAAAATTAAATTTACATGAATATAAATTTAAGCAATGGAGAACGTATTTCCTGAAATAAAAAACTTTTTGGGAGTTTGAAGCGAAGTCAAACTTCCCTTAAATTTCCCGTAACTTGAGCAAACTTTGTCAAAGTTATATATAGTAAACTCTGGGAAAAGGTTATCTGGATAAGATTAGTTCGAAATAAGTGGATTAAGTCTCCTTATACTCACGGCTAAAAAGTTGCAATCACCGATTCTTAAAAGCAGTTTTATATAGTCTATTGCTCGGGTTTTTGGTGTAAATCTTGGACGTTATTGCTTTCCATAAAAGGTTCTTTTAACGGGGAATGTCTGTAGAGGAAGAAGCTAAATTGACCCAGAGATTTTTTCTTTCTCTCTCTCTCTCTTCTCTCTCTCCTCTCTCTCTCTCGTCTCTTCTCGTCGTCTCTCGTCTGACTCTCTCTCTCTCATCTCTCTCCGCCTCTCTCCTCGTCGTCGAGGTCTCCGACGCCATCTCCTCTCTGTCCTTCTCTTCTCTCGTTTTCTCCCTTGTTTTAAGGTGAAATGTCTGTTGACGAGATCAAATTCAAGAGTTACTCTCTCTCTCTCTCTCCTCTCTCTTCTCTCTCTCTCTCTCTCTCTGTCTTCTCTCTCTCTCACGGTCTCTCTTGCTCATCTCTCGTCTCTCTCTCTCTCTTCTCCTCTCTCTCTCTCTCTCTTCATTTTCTATTTTTCCTTCCTTTTCTTCTTTTCGAAATCTCCACGCTCCGTTGCTCGGTTACTTTCAATATTTGCATTCTCTCCTTTCCATATATATATATATAATATATATATATAAGCTATATATATTATGATATATATATATAGTATTATATATATATATATATATATATATATATTATATAATAATATAATATATATGGGTATATATATGGGAGAAGTATAGGTATAGTATAGGTATATATATATATATTTACTATATGATATATAAGTATATACCTATATACCAGGCGGTAGTATTTAGTATATACTATATATTCTCTATATAATATATTATATACTATATATTATATAGTTTATAAATATATATATATATATATATATATATATAGTAGTATATTATATAGTATATAAATATAAAATAGTAAATATATATTATACTATATAATATAGTATTATATAGTATAGTATTAGTTATTAGTATAGGGTGATATAGGCCGTTATATTTATAATAGGTCTTATTAACGCGCGATATAATATATAAGTAGGATATATATATAATAGTATATATATATAGTATATATATATATATAATATAGTAGTATAGATATACGGTCTATATATTATATATATATATTTATATATATATATATATATATATATATATATAATATATATATATGTATATATATATAGTGTGTGTATATATGTAGGTAATATATATAGTATATATATATAAGTTAAATATTAATATTATATATATATATTATATATATTATATATAGTTATATATATATTATATATATATATATTCATAGTGGTGGTATATAATTATAATATAGTTATATAATATGTATATATATATATTATATAATTATATATTATATATATATATATATATATATATTATTTATATATACTGTGTTACATATATATTTATATACTATATATATAATGCTAAATGTGGTATTTCGGCTGGTATCACGCTTTTCTTCACTCCACGTAACTCCTTTACACGCTCATTTTCTAATTTTATTAT
>JABUQX010130855.1:0-12500 GCA_015478945.1 Trachelipus rathkii
TGGAAAATTAATATACTAGTTATTAATTCATTGAATAGTACACTCTTCACATTGAGAACATTTTCAAACTGAATCATAAATTTCATTTTAAGAACTCTGATCAATCGGACAAAAGTACAAAAAAAAATTATTTTTAGTATTTTTTTGTTGTTGTATTGATAAGTATTCGAAGTCATAACTAATAGACCTATATCGCCGATATAACTATAATAATTTATATAATAATATCGAATAGAAATTTATGACACCATTTACAAAATTGACTAATTATTTTGGATAAACAACTTAAAAGGGTTTATATCCAAATGACAACCCCTAACAAAGAACTACACTTTTGATAAAATCATAGGAGCTTTCAAAAAATACAAGTATAGAGAATAAGGTAAGATGAATTGCGTATAAAGAACTTTGCTCAAATCTACATCGTCATCCATACCCCGTCGGGTCGCCACCACCACTAAAAATTTTAGGTGATAATATATCCTTAATCTTTAAATTATTAATGAGCTCTTCAAGTTTTAGACAACTAACCCTCTCGCACCACAGCACATATATAACATAGATATATAATAATATTCCTCATATCCATCCCTATTAGTATATACTATATATATATACAGTTAGGTATATATACCATATATTAGCTCCCGTAGATAGGTATATTACCAGTTATATTTTCCACATCTATATTATATATATACCCATATATATATATATACTACTATCTATATTTAACTTTATAGCGATATATATTAGGTGCAGTGTAGAAGCTGTTAATGTGATATGTTATACAGAGTACCAGTCACAATAGACATCTCTTCTGTGGAGAAACATTAAATATATTAGTTTAAGTTATTATGTCAGTGAAAGGAAAGTTAACTAGCTTATGCATTGCTATCTTAGACTAACCATGACTCTCTAATTATTCAAGATCACCACAATTTCTTCAATTATGATCGAGAGACACGACCGGAGACTGATCAGCTAAGTGTGTGGAGAAAGGCGGATTCCTTTTACTTGTTAAGAAAGATATTTTCCTGGCCTTGGCTAAACATTCTCGTACGCTAAAATAACTTGAGGCGGAGGCAAGAGAGTATGCATTGGCGGCGTAGCGTAGATTTCAGTCGGGAGGTGATACAAGACTAGCAGAATATAGAAGGATAATAGAAACGAGCTTTGTTCTTTCTTTTCCAACAATAAACAGGCCCAGCTTCCGATTTTCGTCCCATAAGTCGGATGGCTGTTCGCAAAAATATTCCTATCCACAATACGAGGTCAGGGATGGCCAATTTTGGTGATTATTTTTTTGATTTCTTCTTAAAAAAAAAATCCATATGTCTGTGGTGATCTCCGTTGAAATTCTTTCTTAGATATTTTTGGATCTTTTTGGCAATTCGTAACGTCACGCGATAATCTAATTTGCAAGTTACAAATTCATTATCGCGTGACGACGCGCTTCATCGAATTCTGAAAATAAGAATAAGAAAAATCAAATAAAAATCACAAATTCGAAATTTTAAGATGATAAAAAAATCAAAAAAATCACCAAATTGCATCACCTAGGGTGATTGGAACTAATGTATTGTTCTAATTCACATCGTTGTGTGTTTTCTACTTTCACCGCTGGTTGCTATGATACGTCTCTCCGATGTTTAAGACTTTTTTTGCTCCTATTGATCGGAGCATTGTCACTTCGGTTTAGCAACTTTGTAAAATCAGTTGAAATATTCGTTAAGGCCGGCATTTCTCCTATTCTAACGATTTTTCTTTTCCTTGTAGCTATGTCATCCAAAGCACTTCCAGAAAATTGAAGGTGTGCTTGATTCCCTTATCAATATCATCGGTGTACCGTGTTCATTTTCAGATGTCTTTCCATGGTGAATCGTAGTATACTGGTAACATGATGCATAGTTGTTCATTCAGAATCGTCGCAACTTATAATAGTACGGAAGGACTGTATAAAAGATGTTCTGGCTAAGCCCTGTCCTGTTAGTAAGAAAGTCTTTACTTCTTTTCTTGTATAGCGATAGGAACTTGGTTGAGTTTTATTAGCATCATGAGTATAAGGAACAAACTTAATTATGCAATAGGGATAAGCCAAAATTGTATTGTGGATATTTAGAACTGTTCGCCAACAGTACATAAAGTTTCTTCTCTTTAATGCGAGTTGACCGAACGTAAAATTAAAAACGTTCAGCTGTAAAATTCTAACCCGTGTAGAAGTTCTAATTCTCTCATAGTTTTTTTACACCCGCTCTATGCTCGTCCAAGATTTTTGCTTAAATTCAACACATGCTCACTTCCACTAGACAGCATTTGATAAATCCTTCACAAATGAGTTAAGATGCCCTCAGCATTATATTGGGCTCGCCATTAGCTCTCCAGTCGACTTTGCATTTGTGAAAGGTTAATTATCTAGATTGCATTTGTTCGAATTTTGAAGAAACTATATAATAATTCTCATTTTGCAATTTATTTTGAGAAATGCTCCTTTGCAGCATATAATGTAGTGACGAAATTCCAAATCTTAGTTTTCCACATCTATGATAAGCTTGTGGTAGGTTCGGCAAAATTAGACATTGTGAATTTCCGTTAATTACTTCTAGTTGTAGCAGATGGACCTAAAGACAATGATGACCTACCCATTTTCCCATAAATAGAGTTAATTCACTATTTTTGATCATGAGTTGTTTGAGAAAATCAATTGAAAAGATTACTACTGTAAGGAAATGATATTAAGCAGTCTCGATATTAATATACACCCCGTGTCGCCTCATTACCTTTTGTAAGTTTGGTGCGTTACTCCCTAGGACAACGAATGAATATTTTCCTTTTTTTTAAACCCAGCCTAAGTGTTTTCCCGTCACTGTTTTTAGCCCTTCTATTTTTCGTGCTAGAATGAGAAACACCCTTAAACCCTACCCTTCGATCGTATGGCAGTAATGTTCCGCGGAATGCCTCTTTTGCCTATTGACAAATACCTTTCATATCAGATTCACCAAATGCCTGAACATAGGGGACTTAGTAGATCAAAGCTTATTCATTGATCAAGTGGAGATGTTGAGAGTGCAAAGTGCCAAAAGTATTCTGCGTGATGGTATAGCATCACTAGATTAGTTGGCTGAATTCTGTACGCAGACTGACAGTGTTATTTTTGTTCAGTGTACGCCGGCTCGGAGGCTTCGTTATTGAGATAGTGGGTCTCTTGGGAGGTAATCCTCTTCTGAAGGAAAGTACCTAGGAGAGATTGTCACTTGATCGGACATATTATTAGGCAATTGTGGACATAGCTGGGATTTACATTAATCTCCCTTAAAGTCCAATGTCCTTGTACTAAAAGAAAATGGGCAGATTGTCCACGGCATCAATCAATGCCGCAATTTGAAGAGAAATTTCTGTGCTTTTTCTACCATTAATTATTATTTCCCAATATCTTTCGTTTTTGGGGGTTTTAATGATAACTTTCATTGTCTGAAACATCCTTTTTTAATGAGAGGATAGAGAGTTGATGATATGGATGGACATGTATCTATTCATCTGCTGTGGTCAGTGATGGATCACGTTTTCTTTTTTCCGGCCACTTTGTATCTTGAAGATCTCAGGATTTTCTTTTATCTCAAATAACCTGGTTTTATGTTCTCTCAAGGGATGAATCCAGTAAAGTTTTTGTGCTATAATATTTGAACTTTTCTTTGGGTTTCTCTTGATCACCGTAACTGGTGTATTCCCAGTTAGCGGGCAACTAAGTAGTTCCAACCTCACGGGTTTAGCCCTCTTAAGGAGTGTAACTTCCCTCTCCAAGTAAGTCCCTAATTAACTTAAGGATTTTGCCCGGACGAGGAAGGGGGCATGATAATTGCATGCTTAGTGTCAAATTCTCATATATATATCATTATATATAGATATACAAACCTCCTATATATGTATATATATATAGTTACTAGTACTATATATATTAATATATAGTATACACTACTTATTATATATATATCTATATATATTTTATCGTATATATATTATATATATACATATATAATATATATATTATATATATATACAGGTAAAGTATCCTCCTAATCGGAAATTCATATCTCACCGGCCATGGAGTCACTCCGGCCTCGGACCATAGGAAAATTTCATTATAGCGGCCTCCGGAGGCTCCGGCCTCCGGCCAAACCTCACTCTCCGGTGCATCACAAATAATTACCAATTTATTATGATGTATATAAACTTATATTTAGGTTCGCAGATGTTCTCAAGATATATATAAATTATCTAGGACCATTCCTTAAATGTATATAGGTACATACATACAATATCATACATACATACATATTTATACAATACATACATACATACATACATACTACGAGTATCATTCCACATCACATACATACATACATACCATACATACATTTCTATCTTATAATATTATATATATATATAATATTATATATATATATAACTATATATCATATATATTATACCGTCATAAGTATAGCAATGCAATCTTATTATATCACTCTACTCTAATAATATATATATATATATATATATATATATCTATATTATATATATATATTATACCATAATGAAAAATTTACTAGCTTTTCAACTTAGCCTCAAAAATCGGTATTTCCTCAGATAATAAATATTTTCATTCGCATTTATTTTGAGTTCAAATTTTGTGTATTTTGCGTTTTTGTATTTGAATTAACAAAGCCTTTATGTCAAAATGCCTGTAATAAAAAAAGTTTGCAGAGTCGATGAATATGTATTCAATTCCTATGTAAAACTTTTAACTTTCTTAAATAAATATGGACTTCTTTGTCCTTCTTTACTTTTATAGTATGCAAAGTGTGGAAAACTTTACTCTTTGCTAAAGAAATGGGGCTAAACAATTATGTGTGTGAGAGTGTGTATGTGTAGTGTGTCACTGTGTGTGTGTGTCGTTGTGTGAGAGAGGCAGATGAGATGAGAGAGAGAGAGAGAGAAGAGAGAGAAGTACAGTTGAGGAGAAGAGAGAGAGATGGGAGGAACGAAATGTCAAAAAAAAATAGATTTTATTATTTTTATTTGTTCTTCTGTTTATTTATTTAATTTTTTTTTTTGCGATCCTAATAATTATAAACTATTTTTTCGAGTCGATACCCATTTTTAGGTTTCTCTTTTTTCTTTCTCACCTTCTCTTGCAGTTACTCATTGCACTAGTTACGTTATACTCTATATATATATAATTATACTAACCTTCTATTATTATATCTCACCTATACTATACTTAAATATTAAAATATCATATTATCTATTAATATATTCACTCTATTACTTTAAATAGTTATATCTATTCTACTTATCTTCTTTTTATACCGTATCTATTTATTATATTCTATTACTATATATATATATCTATTCTGTATCCTATATGATATCTATATATTTCTTATTGGCCTCAGTCTTACCCTCCCAGTCAAAGCTACACTTATTCATGTATCTTTCCTCTACACAATAAGAATTCCATAACAGCTACAGGAAAATTAACATTTACATTTCTTTGTTACATCTCCGCCTATTTCTTACCTCACCTAAAGTATATGCAAATCTATTTTATTTCCTACTATACTTACTAATAACTTTCCTTATAATACTCAAAACCTTAAATAATTAGGCATCAATCTTATGTCTGGCTGGGCTAGCTCCGTACGCTTCTGAGTAAGTTGCCGTTTCTGGCACGTAGAAGAGCGCAAGAGTTGCCAGAAAATTATCTTTTCTCTTTTAACAGTAAAAACATTTTGAGAAAATGGTCTTAAATTTTTTTCTTATAATGTTTTTTTTTTTATTTGGGTTCGCACCGCGCGAACGGTGGGACGAAGGGGGGAATGAACGTCCTCCTTTCTCCGCTCCCTCCGGTAGGTTCATCCTCACGATCACAACCTTCGCACTGCGGTCATCTTTGTGGTTTACCCGACCTGGGGTATGTTTTAGTTAAAAAAACAAGAAATATCACGCAGTCTTTTGGCAACTCTGGCACTCCTTCGTACTTCTCAAAAACGATAATTTTATTAACAGTTTTGGCAATATTTTTAGATTTCCACTTCAGTAAAGCTTTTTTTTTTTCATTACTCATCTAGTCAAAATGTCTCCTGATTGACAAAAAATGTTATCTGATTTCATGTAGTTGGGGTTCTATGACAATTTTTAAGTTACCGTGCTTGTCGTGTGCTTTCTAGAGGCCCTGATATATATAGTATTTATATATATATCATATATATATATATATATTATAGTATGTATATATGTTATATATACTATATTATAATAAGGTATTAAATATATAGAGGATATATATCGATATATATATTAGATATATATAATATATTTATAGTTCGTGGCTCAAATGCGGCGAGCGGACAGAGTCACATGGCTAAGGTCCGGGTTCGATTCTTGTTGGCCGATCCTAGGGTGTAGGAAAATTTATCTAGAGAGATTCCCCTCCTAATAGGGCTATGCCCATGAAGTATGAATTATAGGTTATATATAGGTATTATATACTATATTATATCTATATATCTATTAGTAAGTACTTATATATATACTATATATATTAGAATATATAGTATGAGGATATTTACGTTAGCTATTATAGTATATATGTTATATATATATGTATATTAATATATATGATATATGTATTATATATAATATAGTATATATAATATATATTTATAGTAATATACTATATTAACTGCAAAGGTGGTTAATGAGAAAGTTAACTCCGTTAATCCTTAATCGTTAACAAAAAAAATTAACGGCGTTAATCATTAAAGCGTTTATCGGTGATAAGCTAACGAAGTTTAACGTTAATCGTTAACCGTTTTCAAAATATGCAAAATGTAGGAATATGGTAATAATAAATTGTTTAATTTTCTGTTAATTATGATTGCAAATAAGAATAAACACATTTTGAAGCCATTGAGAGGAGCGTTTTAGGAAATTTAAAAAATAAAAAAAAAATTTATCTGTTATCGAATCGAATCTAAATCCGTTAACGTTTTTGTCACTTGTGCTTACTACGCTCGATAAGAAATGCTAATCAAGTTTTAACACAAATTTTGTACATAAACGAACGTTTGTTTACAAATATTTTTATCAGCTGTTGTGATGGAGCACGTTGTTTTGGGATAAACAGAAATAAAAATTACGTACACAAATGGTTTATATTACAATAATTGATCAACGTTTTGTGATTGAGTTTATCAATTTGGAAGAAATAAGGTTTAAATATGGTGTTATTTTTCCGTACTCTACTCAATTCAATGATTAGATTTTCGGGGCGCAGCCTTTGTGTGTGGTGCAGTGGTACCTTTCCTGTCAAAATTTCCCGCCAAAAAATAAAAACATATTTAAAAAATAAAAACTAAATAAACTAAATAAACTAAAAAATAAAAACAAAAATTAAAAACATAAGCGTATGTATTATCGTCTGACTTAGTTTCGTATATTGTATATAGTATTATATTACTAATACTTTATCATATATATATATATTATATATAGTATAGTAATAACTAGTCTAGCTTAACGTATATATTATTAGTATATAATATTAGCTGAGTAGTATATATATAGATATATATAATAATATTATATATATTCAGACTAACATACTTTGGTAACTATAATTTTAATTATAAACTTATTTTGTTATTAATTTGATTGCTAGATTACTTTACTGTTAGAAAACGTCATATAGTAATATGATTATTATATTTAATTTCCAAAAGGGCATATCAGAAAATTGCCCAACAATATTCCTATCTATCTGACCTACTGGTAATATTTATATACTGTGAATTAGATTTAAAGCTAATTTTATGAATGAAACATTCATCAAATCAAACGGACCTCTACGCCGGCATCTTGTTTGTTTACATTTTTTTATAAGCATATTTGGTTCACGCTAAGCCCAATTTTCACCCCGCCCCTAAAAAGGGACAAAAGTTGGAATTTTTAGTCGATTTTGATCATTTAAACAACAAACTGTAGCTTTTTTGCCCTCTAAAACGTCGTTTCTGAGTGTTTTTCTGTGTCTGTAGTCATTCTTTCAGAAATTATCCAAGTTAAAAGTAAGTACAAAGAAATTATCTAAGTAAAAAATGTGCATATCTCTCGACTACACATGCCCGGAAAATTTCATCCACTTCGCACGAACAGAAAAAAAATTATCGCAATTTTTCATTTTAAAATCCAAAAAAAGTGGGTTTTGAAATTGGACAACGCTGAGCACAAAACTCAAAAAATCGAAAAAGTACTTCATGCATTTTGTAGGTAATGGACCTATCATGCATATTTTAAGTTTGAAGTCATTTCGAAAAAAATTCTGAAAGTTGATACGAGAAATGTCAAAAACATGGGTTTTGAATAATTGAAAATTCTGAAAGAATGACTACAGACACAGAAAAGACTCACTCTAAAACGCCGTTTTAGAGTGTTATTCAAAAAGCTTACAGTTTGGTGTTTATATGGTCAAAATCGGCTGAAAATTCCGAATTTTATGTCAATTTTTAAGGGGGGGGGTGAAAATTGGGCACATCCCTTAATAAATAGTTGCACCTCCCCTTAAAGCTAATTTTATGAATAAAACAATCATCAAATCAAACGGACCTCTACGCCGCCATCTTGATTGTTTACATTTTTTTCATAAGCATTTTCCTAAATTTGGCAAGCACGAGAAATAGCAACCTTACAGAATTTAGGAAATTCCTTACGTTTTGTGCGCATTTTCCTAAATTTGTGCTAAATTTGACAAAACGAAAGCAAAATTTATAATTTTTCTTAACGTTTTCGTAGCACAAATGCAAGAACGAAAACGGCTTAATACAATTTAAAATCTGATAAGAAAATATTTTATAAACTCGTAAATTAAGGTAAAGGTTAACGGATGTAGGGGAAAATTTTTAAACTCGTTAACGTTAATTCACAAATGTAACTCGTTAATAGTCCGTTACTTCTTTTCGAAATTAACGAAAGCGTTAAAAGTTAACGACAAAAAATAACGAGTTAATTAACGGATTAACGCTTTAACGCGTATTGCCCACCTTTGCTATATATAATATATACATATATATATATATTATATATATATATTATAATATATATATATATATATATACTACTATATATATATATATTATATAATATTATATATATATATTATATTATATATAGTATATATATACATATATATATATATATATAATATATATATATGATATATATATATATATTATATATATATATCATATAATACTATATATATATATATATATTATATATAATATATATATATAATATATATATATATCTATAGGTATATATATTATATATATAGTATATAATATTATATATATATATATATATATATATATATATACACCTCTGGTTGGAAAAGGTCAAATGCTATATAATTCATCGGATTCCAAATTCAGAATAATGGTGATATTCCTTTATACGTGGGGATTGAAAGTGCGGAAGTCGTAATAGGCAGGAGAAGTAGATGGAAGAGTGTCAATAGTTTATAATGAAAGAGAACACCTAAGAGAACATTTAAGAATGAACATAGTCGTTACGTCTGAGGTCAATGAGATGGACAGGGATAAGATGATACTGCTGGGAAATACTAGTCACATACGGAAATATGTGACTAGCGTTTTTAGATAAGCAGTTTCTGTTGTAAAAGCGATGTTAAATATAAATGGAAACAACAGATCGATGCTCAGAAAGAGATTGGAATGTCTTTCAAGGCTGGTCGAGTTGAGAAAATAAAACACCATAGACTGGAATCTTTCAAATAGAACTGCATGAGTGGTGGAATCACCTCAGATTGGTTTGGTATTTTCCATACAAGAACGAGCTACACCCCTTAACCATTTAAAAAAAAAACGAGAATCCCCTTAAATATTTAAAACCCTAAAGTTTATCAAATATTTGTTTAATGTTTCTTATGAATATTTGGAAAAAAAGGAATATATTAGTTACATTCATATAATTATAATTAATGAGAAGGCTGGTGCTGCATTCCACTTACAAGCCTTATTATTATAATGAGCTTAAAAACTGAAATTTTTATTCAAATTTCTGAGCCTTCGTTTTTCTAACTTTCATGATTTCCTTCTGTTTTCACGCTTTCATTCATTCATTTTTGCTTATGATTTTAATAAACTGCAAATGATCATAACTCTTCTTGAAGCCTTTTCGGACACCTTTTGAAGACATCGCGAACTCCTTAGGGTTCATAGACCACATATTAAAAACTGCTGGTGTAAAGAACTTTTGAACGCTCCCCGGAACACCCAACCTCTTATAAGTTTGATTAGTGAGAGACCATTTCATCTTTCCAAGAAGATCAGGAGACAATTAACCACCAAGAACATTAATAGTAGACGACGAATTTTAGAGTTGTATATTTTAGAAGATTTGGTAGTTGCGTGAAGGGTTTCTTCGAGTCGGTATATAAAGGAAGAGAGTTCTTAAGGAATGAAAAATAACCATTTTTTATCTGCTACAATTAAACGAGAAAGATCTGAGGGCAGATGCTTCAAGCCCACTCTCTGTTGTGTGATATAATATATATTATATAATATATATATATATTATATATATCATAGATTGAGTATATTATAATACTATAATAGACTACTATTAATTAGTATTAACTATACATTTATTAATATGTGTGTGTGATGTGTGTGTGTGTGCGTGTGTGTGTGTGTGGTTAGCCCTGTCGTGTGTGTGGTGTGTGTGTGTGTGTGTGTGTGTGGTGTGTTGTGTGTGTGGTGGTAAGTGTGTGTGTGTGGTGTGTGTGTGTGTTGTGATGTGTGTTGTGTGTGTGTTGTGTGTTGTGTGTGTGTGTGTGTGTGTGGTGTGTCGTGTGTGTGTAGTGTGTGTGTGTGTGTGTGTGTGTGGTGTGGGTGTGTGTGTGTGTGTGGTGTGGTGTGTGTGTGTTGTGTGTGTGTGTGTGTGTGTGTGTGTGGTGTGTGTAGTGTTCATAAAGATCAATTACAATTTCGATTCTTTCAGAAAATTTATTATGCAAGTTACAGTTAAAAAAAAAAAGGAATGGAACTCTTAAAAGTTTGCTCTGTAATACTGAAATCACGAATATTTGACAGCTCAACCTGAATGCCATTGGTAACGCGTATAAATGTCTTGACACTTGACTCTTTTCAAGCTCTTGCTTACGACACAAAAAAATCAGTTTCGATTTCAATGAGCGCAATTTAAATTCTATCCTTCGTATTTACAAAGTTAACATTACGGGAGCTGTAAGAATTATCCTTGACAAAACTCTGCATAAAGAACACATTCAGTTAAGTTTGCTATGGTATCACTACGTCTGAATTACTGATTTTGAAATTTTTGCTTTTGAAAATCATCAGTTTTTTTGTTCAAAATAGACAGATATCGAGTTTCAAATAATTTAGATGAAGATATGACAAGTTCTCTAGCATGACGTGACAATTGTTTGAGTTCATCTTTGGTTTATTGAGGTAAAACGGCCCTATTCCTGCCAATGACATAATTCACAACACAATAACTTTGAGACTGTCTTCGCCTGGCCCAGGATGCTGACTATTAATTTATTTATCTTATCTGAGAACTAAAAAGTTGCACCACCAGAAAAGATATTTATTTCCATTTCCCAAGCACACACACAGGATAAATGCAAAAACTAAACGAATGAACTTATCATTCCGTTTGATATTGTGTAAAATTTGATGATTATTAGGTCAAGTTTTGTAACGGTTCTCTTAGTAATTTATAAACATTGAATATACCATATTCACTTTCTGCTGTCTGTGATTAAACTCCGGATATCTGTCTAACTCATTTGCAGTTTTCATCGAATGTTCTAGAAATTCCACCGGTACCTTTTTTATGCCCAGGAATTCCCTTAAATGGAAATCTTTTAAACCAAGCACAAATATTATTCCTTCACGGTGGTTTCATGGCTACAACACTATCGCTTTAATCAAAGTTATTTCCAAAGTTTTCAAGTCCATTTGAAAAGATTTGGAAACATCTTAATTCTTCTAATTTTATCTCTGATCAACAGTATGGATTTTACAACGAAAGTCCTACTAGTGATCTTCTTTCTCCTTTTTTAAATTATTGATCCTCTTCTCTTTGGTATTTTGGTGAAACCTTTTCTATGACACTAGGCATATCAAAAGTATTCAATAGAGTCCAATATAAAGTATTGCTTTCCAAACTTCGCTCATTCTGGATCTATTCTTATAGCTGCAACTTTCTCTTAGACTTCCTTTCTTGTCTTTCCACAGCAACAATTGAAAGTGGCCGTCGTTCATCCTCTACTAATAGTTGTTACCCTCATTTCCTCATGTCCTATTCCCAACAATTATCCTACTTTCCATAAATATTATTTCATCCCCAGTCGACTCCTATGTAAACAACTCCTCTCTTCAATAAGGGCAAACGTCCAT